>CAIGRF010398855.1:22015-40900 GCA_903798235.1 Fraxinus ornus
TTTTTTTTAACGTTTGATTTAGTATTTTTATGGCTCGGCTCGGCTAAGCCAAATGTTGAAGTGCGGCCATGATAAATATATGATTAATAAACTTTAAATATCAAAAATAATTTTACATTAATTGTGAAATATAAAGTCGTGATTGTTTATTTTTCTTTTTAATACCAACCCCATTACAATGTCCTTTTTTCGAACTTTATTTTCCTACAATTTTTCGTTTGATTCGATATTTCGCGATATGAACAACCATTTGAATCGATTTAATTTTTTTAAAAAAAACTTATAATGTGATAATAATAAATATATTGTCGATTAAGTTTAAATATAAAAATTATCTTAAATTATTAAACGTAAAATTATAATCGTTAATTTTTCTTTCTACCCCACCCTCAACCCCAATACTCACATCAATTTCTCTCAATTTCATTTTTCTTCAGTTTCTATGGTTAAAAAGGGTAAATTTATGGCGTAAAAATGGATATTAAAGGAACTCAATGACAATCAGAAGAATGCTCCTACATCATGCAGTGCTGGCAAACAAACATCTTCTATGAAGTGGATTATTTTGATTTTTTTAAATGGATTTAATGTACAGTATCATTAGAATATGTTGAAAAGATATTCGACGAAATTTATGATGTTAGGTGATCGTTCGTCATTCTTTTTGTCTATATGATGAAAGTTTTCGTTGTGTTGTAGTTTTCGTTGGTACAACTAATGCATGTAATTGGAGATTCTATCAGCACGAGATGAATGATACATATTGCCTTATCTTAATAGGTAGAAAAATGAGGGTTATATTGAACTTTATTATCTTTTTAACAGGGCATCAACACTTAATCATCTATGCCATGTCTTTTTTTTTAAAAAAAAAAGAACAGAGAGACTGTAACGACCCGGGTCCCACTTAACGGGCTGTCCCGACCGTTAGATCTATGATGTACTGTCCCCACTGTACCAACATGGGTCTTTTCAGCATACTTTGTCCTCACTCGCACGCTCCCCTAGAAAACTTTCCAAGGGATCACCCATCATGGAATTGCTCCAAGCCAAGGACGTTTAATTGTGGAGTGTCTAACGATGGACTTCTGAAAAAGAAGGTGCACCTTGTTGGTATGAGTAGTACCTATCAAATCTTTTTAAGCTTTCCTGGTCTGGGTATTACAATCACCACTCGTCAGACTCGCGACTTCCTCGTCACGCTATCTAAGGATCCGTTGTCAGGCGTTGGGATTCTAGAGGTGGCTCCTACGGGTTCAAGAGGTGGCTCCCGCCCTATGGCGTAGCATTTTGTCCCGCATAGCACTTAGTTCCCGATTTTCGGCTGGCAACCTGGCTATGATACCATTCATACTGACACGGGTCCCACTTAACAGGCTATCCCGACCGTTAGATCGACGATGTACTGTCCCCACTTTATCAATATGGGCCTTTTCAGCATATTTTGTCATCACTCGTACGCTCCCCGAGAAAACTTCCCAGGGGGTCACCCATCATAGAATTGCTCCAAGCCAAGCACGCTTAACTGTGGAGTTTCTAACGATGGACTTTCCAAAAAGAAGATGCACCTTCTTGGTATGAGTAGTACCTATCAAATCTTTTTAAACTTTCCTGGTCTGGGTATTACAATCACACATGTTGGTACAGTGGGGACAGTACGTCGACGATCTAATGGTCGGGACAGCCCGTTAAGTGGGACCTGGGTCGTTACAGAATGGTATCAGAGCTCGGTTGGTAGTCGAGAATCGGGAACTAAGTGATATGCGGGACAAAGTGCTATGCCATAGGGCGGGAGCCACCTCTAGAATCCTAACGCTTAGCAACGGATCCTCAGATGGATCAAGCGCGACGAGGACGTCGCGAGTCTAACGAGGGGTGATTGTAATACTCAGACCAGGAAAGTTTAAAAAGACTTGATAGGTACTACTCATACCAATAAGGTGCACCTCTTTTTCGAAAGTCAATCCCTAGAAACTCCACAGTTAAGCGTGCTTGGCTTGATGCAATTCCATGATGGGTGATCCCCTGTGAAGTTTTCTTGGGAAGCGTGCGAGTGAGGACAAAGTATGCTGAAAAGACCCATGTTGGTACAATGGGGACTGTACGTTGTCGATCTAACGGTCGGGACAGCCCGTTAAGTGGGACCCGTGTCGTTATAGAGACCTTCAAACGCAAAGTTTAGAAAATAAGCTTTGAATCAAATCTCTTAATATTATTTTTGTCACATATCATCATTTCAAGTGGTTTAAGTTTAATATAACTAATGCTTAAGACGAATAAGTTTTTTTTTTTTTATATTTACGCTATCATATAGCTAACTATACTATGGCACGTGCATTGCACGTGTGTCTTACTAGTTTTATATAATACAGAAAGTTAAGACCGAGGGCACAAAACGGAAGCAAAGATAGAAAGTTGAGAAAAGGGGGAAATATAGAAGAAAGAAGAGGAAAGGGTAAAAAGAGGTAGGTCTACTATTAAACCTTGAGTTTCATTCCATCTCTTTATTTTCTTCAAGAGGTAAAGAAGTAAAAATTTAAGGAATGATTATGCTGATTTCTAGGGGTTTAATTTGCTGGTTTAATTTTTAGATTAAGGAAATAGTACAACTTCAAGCCAAGTTTCTTGATTTCTTATGCTATTTGCATCAAGCTATGAAATTCTAGCAAACCGTAGAATTTCTAATTGGATTCTTGGGCAAGGATAGCTAGTGGAAATGACCGTGTAGATGTTACTCACATGAAATCATGAATTTATGGAACGAGATGGAAATTAAATTGGTTGAGTTATGGCTGCTAGTTTTCACCAGAATGGAAGATGGAATTACTTTTACGCTTGGGATGAAGGTAATTTTGATAAAGATTAGTGAAGGAACAAGAAAGTAGAATTAGCTTTTTAAACGATTAAATAAAATTGGGAAATTTATTCAAGTACCAAAAAATCAAGTTTTAGTATTTCGTAATTAATTATTTGTATGGTAGTGGTTAGTTTGGGTATTTTGTATCAAGTTTTAGGTGGTGACGAAGATTGGAAAAGCCTATCGACTATCATAGCATGTAGCTTGTATTGAGTAAGGGAAAAACTACTTTTCTAGAAAAAAGTACTTATTTTATTCATGTTAGTTTTAAAGCTTATATGAAATGTTTATTTATTATAGTACTTATAGTAAGTTATATAACCTGGAAAAGTTACTTAATTCAGATGATTGAGTCAGACATCATAGTTTTCGGAAGAAATGTACTTTTATAAATAAGCGTTTTTGTAAATTTAAATTTAGTTTTAAATCATTTCATGGCATATTATATCAGTAGTAATATTTCATTATATCTAAAGTTATTTTTAAAACCACCAGAAAATAGCCATGTGATTTTACCTTAGTGTATACTGATATGAATGTGTCTATATAGTGTGTGACCAGTTATGATGATTTTACGTGTTCTGCACTGGTGTGAATGTGTCTTCATGGTGTGTGACCAGTAATGGTGATTTTATCCGCTTTGCACTATTGTGAATGTATTTCCATAGTGTATAACCATAATATAACATTTGGATAGCCCTGCGCGCGTATGACCAGAATTACAGAATTATTAAAATCCTAGAATTTTCATATATGAATATCTTTGTCATGTACATTGATATTCATTTATATATGCACATGGTTATTCAAGGTACCTTTTGGGTGTGTTTTTTCTGTATTATTACATCATCGGCTTTCAGAGTACGAAATTTAATTTTTTTAAAATTGCAGAATCAAGATTTCAGCATAGTATTGTGAAATGACACTTTAACATAGATTTTCATTCATATTAGATTACTTATGTTCAAAATACTTTACGGGTTCCATTTAGAATAAAAAATAAATGATTTGCATATTTTAGTCTTAAAATAAAATATCAAAATTTAGAATTTCTTAAAGTTGTAAATAGAAAATGTATACTTATTTGTGAACTATCTACTCACTGAATTATAATCTCATATATTTCTCACCACTTTCTTATCAGATAGTAGTTCAGTTGAGAAGCATTGAAGCCTGTTGATCCACCGAGTCAACCTATAGATCGTCATTAGTTGTACGACTCATTTCATCAATTTATGTAATTTATATATCTATTGCGTACATGCTATCATGTTTGTTAAGACATTTTGTGTTTTATATATTGATATCATGGGCTCGCTGCAGTTTTTGTATATTTTGTGCATTTGAGGGCTTCTGGCATGTGAAAAACAGTAAATATCATTCTGCCGCACTTTATTTTGACTAGTTTGTGGTTAGAGGCACAAGTGTTCCCTATTTTGCATCATATGAATATTTTGAAAAAAAAATGTTGCTTTGCAAGTGATTTTAGTCTATATTACGCAGCACAAACAAAGAATATAGTATTGAGCGTGCTACTAAATTGGGACTAAAGTGTTTACATGAATGGCTAATCCAATAGTAGTCGAATCTTGGGTGATCAAAATTGAAAGATTTTTTGATGTCATTGGTAGCCCTGATGACAGGAAACTATGCCTTGCTAACTTTTTTTTTCAGAATGAGGTGCATATGATTTGGTGGAGATCGGTACAAAGTAGATATATTGATCCGTTTGTGATAATGTAGGGTGATTTTAAGAAAGATATTAATGAGTGTTACTGCCTTGGTACTTAACAAGATGACAAAAGAATGAGGTTTTGAAGCTGTTGATCCCAAAAAATGGTCCAACAGAAGAGAAGAGTTTCAAATGTTTCTTCATTTGCAATGTGATCATTGTTATGATAAAAGGGGGGTCGGCTTTGAGGAGTAAGTTTTTAAGTAGAGAGTGCACAAGTTTCCTTTGAGTGCATAAACTTGAATTACCTTCAAATGGTGCTAAGTGTAAGTTTTTATAGTAAAATACAATAGTGGAGAGCCGTTAGATGATGAAACACGTGGCCTCATCCGCATGGTCGAGACCTCTTATCGTAGCCCTCAATCAATCATTCATAGGCCATTTCGTATTTAATGCTGTGACGGCTTGGCAGCCCTAGGTCTGATATGTAAGACTAGACTTGACTTGTTCCATAGAGTGGAGCTACATATATAATGAGTTGTCACATCACCCACTTGATACAAGATCTAGTATGAGATCTTCTCCAATATGCCTCTACATATTTCATGTCATCCATTGGGGCTCAGCTCTTCATAAAGGTTCGGACAATAGAGGTTCGACCAATAGTGGCTCGGCCAAAAGAGGTTCGGCCAAATAGGGGTTCGGCCAATAGTGGCTCGGCCAAATTTTCATATGGGCAGAATGATGTGGGACGGATCTAGGTTCACTTACTGTGTAGTTTCACTTGGCTATATTTAGGACTTCGTTGGAACTTGTCGATTTTCCATGTATTTATTGTACGATTATTTATATGAGTAACAATAGCTATTACAGATGTTCAGTGTGGTCGAATATCAGAAAAATGTTGTAAAATTATCAAAATATGGTGCAGTTCTTGTAGTTGATAAATGTAAAAGGTTTGAATATGGTTTCAGAGAAGAAATCAGATCGGTGGTGACAACAACATGGCATGGAAACTTTGGTATACTTGTAGAAACAGTGTTGAGAGTTGAGAAAAGTCTTTTCGAGTGACAGAATGGTAAAGAAAAAATGAGGTATAGAGTAGGTGGGGACAATCAAACATGGGCATGAGTCTCTATTGATAGACCACCAAGAAGGGATCGTAGATGAGCTGGACTAGGTGTTTCCACTTCTAGTAGTTCCAGGTATAGATCTCGTAGAAGCTGTAGTACTATTTTAAGCCAGAGATCGGCACAACATCCAAGGTATAGCCATACTCAGACTTAGACCCAGGGGTCTTTCTAGAGATCATTTACTCCTAGACGGTGATAGTTCCAGTGTAGCTAGATTTTCTCAGTGTCAATCCTGTAGGAATTTTCATCATGTTGAGTTTCTTAAGGGCGTTGGTGTTTGTTATTACTGTGTTCAGATCGGGCATAAGAGGAGAAAGTTGCTAGTTTACTTACAGCAGGGTAGTGTATCACACGGGACATCTTCATAGCCAGGTGTCAGTACTTTTAAGCAGAATTAGAACTAGGACACGCGGTAGATAAATTTGGTATTGCCAGTGTTGTTAAGTCTGATGTTACGGCGACTAAACAGAGGGGTCGGGCAGGATATCCCAGGGCTCAAGGAAAAGTTTGTCCAGTAACTCAACATGAGGCTAATGAGTAACTAGATGTAGTCATGTGCATGCATAATTTTTGGTAAGAAGGCTTGCTCTTTAATTGATTCATGTGCTATACATTCATTTATTTCATACGCACTTGCTATGTATGCAGATCATATGTTGAAATTGTTAGACAGTGATTTGCTTGTACAACTCCCGTAGGAGATTCACTTTTAACTAATAGTGTGCACAAAGATTGTGTGATTAGAGTAAATGATAAGGACTTGAAAGCTAATCTAATTCCACTTGATATTCACGATTTTGATATTTTATTGGGTATGGACTTCTTAGATGCAAATTCATACTTGATGCTAGAAGATTGTTTAGAAAATATTGTCATGCATATTTGGCTTGTGTGATGCTTGATCATGTGTGTCCTTAAAATGTCTTTATACGACTTAAAACAATCACCTAGAAAGTATTATAAAAGATTTGTCTCTTTTGTACTCACTATAAGGTTTTCAAAGAAGTAAATTTGATCATTTTCAACATGATGATGCTAATAATGCCTGTGTTTTTATTGCTTTATATAGATGATATGCTATTAGTTGGTTCGTCACCTAAATGGATAAATAAGATAAAAATAAAGTTGAATGGAGAATTTAACATGAAAGATCTAGGTAAAATTAAGAGAATTCTAGGTATTGAAATTGAAAGATAATCAAATTCTACATTCTTTTTGCATCAGTCTTCTAATGTTGAAAAGATTTGCATGCATGATTGCAAACATGTTACATTACCTTTAGTTAAATACTTTGTGTTATCAAAAGAAAAAACAAAACCGGTGTTGGAGCTTTCCTATAAATTCTCTCCCTACATAGGCGATTTTTGCTCCTTTTCGGCCGCCACCTATGGAGCCTCGAATCACCACCTTTCGGCCACCAAGACCACCGGATCTGACCACCCTATACAGCCTCCAACCAACTGTTATCCACAAAATAGCAGGAATCAAAGGAAAATTGAACCGAAAAACCCAATCTTGCGAACTCCTTTTTTGCCGAAAAATTCACCTCCGGCGATGCCTACGGTCGTGCACCACCCCCAGTTGGTACCCTCATCCAAACGGTCAATACCATGGCTAACATCAACGAATAATGCACCAATTTGTTATGATGTTAATCAATTATGTCCAGTAGTCGTGAATCCAAATATGTCTGCCTCAATTAAGGCTGCACAAAAGTCCCTGAATCGAATTAGACTGAATTGAACCGAACCGAGCGGTTCTTCATAAATTAAATACCCGAATGGGTATCTGAATCGAGAACCGATAGGTTTGGTTTGGTTCTCGATTCTAGGCCAAGAACAGAATAACCGAATAAGAACCGAATCTAAATAAATTTTTTTAATTTTTTATATTGAATTAATTAAATTATTTTAATTTTTTCTAAACAAATTAGTAAATTAATTAGGTAAATTTAATTTTTTGTTTGAGTTTTCTGGCTCAATTATTAAATTCTTGTTAGCCTAAAGCCTTATCCATTCCAAATGAATTATTGATATGGATCACCGATATTTTAGTATTAATATCTACTTTTTGGTATTTGTATGTACTGAATTAATCTTATTGGACAGCTTGTTATTCACATGTTTTTAAATTGGGCTACGTTAATTTGTAATAGTTACGAATGAACATGTTATTAGTTATATTTATGTAGTGTTATTGTAAATGTTAAAAAATTTAATTATGGTATGGAACCAACTGAACCTGAACGGTTCTATAATTATATTTGGACTCGACGGTTCCATTTATTAAATACCCGAAAATTTTGGGTCGGTTCGGTTCTGAAGAGAACCAAACCGAACCGAACCATGTCCAGTCCTAGCCTCAATTCGTGAATCTCGTGACATGTAATCAATAAATTGGCTTCAGTCGTCTTCCTCATGCCTTTACATCCATGGGTAATACTTCAATTTCATCAATTGCTCCAGAAACGTCCTAATTTCAGACTCACAGTAAGTCTAAAAAAAACCTAGGGTGATCTCCATTGAGTCTAATTTGGTAAGGAACTTTACATTAGGATCCATGCCTAATGGTGCACAAAATGAAACAACCAATTCAGTCGTTCATGGGTCGATTCAGGTCATTACATCCCACATATTGATCTCAGCAACTCCAAAAATCCCTGGGATTGTGAATTTGGTTTTCGATTTGATAGGAATTGAAACTTTGAAAAGTGTGCCTTCGCACGAACATCAAGAAACTGGACCAGCAGTTGTTCCTCATGTTTCCCAGGTTTATAATCATCTGTGTTAATTCGCATACCCTAATAATCTCTCCTCAACTCTCTTCAACTCTCTTCTCTCTGCATCCATACCCACCAACCCCATAGCCTAATAATCTCCCCTAATCTCGGTGATGCGAGCATACCCAGACGACGAGGTCACCGCGTGAAGAAGAGGACACCGTGTCAGTGTTTGTAGTTGGTGGTAGTGCCGGCGATCGCGGTTATGGTAGTCATCTCGATCGCGGTCATGGTGGTTGTGGTAGTCATCTCTTCTCACTCTCTCGCAGTGGGCGGTGACGGTGGCGGTGGCGGTGGCGGTGTGTTTGGTGTTTGGCGTTGGTGGTGGCGGTAGCGGTAGCGGTAGCGATGGCGTAGTTTAAGGTTTGCTGGATGTTGAGGTTTGGGTCGCTCTAAGGATGTGGTGGTCGATTTGACAGTTGGGTGGTTTTGTTGGATCTGGTGTTAGATTTGGTGATGGATCAGGCGATTGTGGATTTGACTGATGGTGGGATGGCGATTGTTCGTTGTTGGTGTGTTTGGTGGTGATGATTTCTGGTGGCGGTGGTCGTGTCGTCGGCCACCGCGTGAGGGTGGCCGCAAGTGGCGTTGGAGACATTGGAGGGAATGGTGGTATGTGACCCATTAGTTGACCCGTAACCAACTATTTGGTCACATGCGACCAATTATTTAGCTGTGACCCTTAAAATTTGATAATCCGTGACCTTAAAATTTGAACTGTGACTCACAATTTATTAAGTTGTGATCGAAAAATTAATCTGACCCATAAAATTCTTGATTTGTGATCGAAAAATAAATTGTGAGTTGTTAAGGTAACATGTTTGAGTTCACCAGTCACGGTCATTTTTTATAGGTCACAAATCAATAAAGACGGGTCATGGATGAATATGATCAATTAATTTGATAGTTAATTATGACTAATTAATTCATCATTAAAGTCACATATCTTTGTTACAGGTTTGAGTTCACAAGTTACACTCATATTTTATAGGTCACAGATCAATATTAATAGGTCACATGTGTTTGTATCTTTGTTACAGGTTTGAGTTCACAAGTCACAGTCATGTTTTATAGGTCACAAATCAATATTAATAGATCACATGTGTTTGTAAAGTCTCGGTTCAGAAATACAGGTCACATTTATCGGAATAGTCATCGGAATCGGAGAAGTCATAGGAACGGTAATCGGAATAGTCACCGGAATCGGAAAAGTTGTCGAAACGGTCACCGGAATAGTCGCCGAAATCGAAAAAGTCATCAGAACGGTCGTCGGAGCGGTATATATATATATATATATATGTTTTTATATATTTATATATACAAATAAATATAGTGGATGTATATTTCAAATATCTGATTTTAAAAATTTGAAAATTATTTTCTTATTTTTGAAATAATATATAGTTAAAGTAGGANTTGACTTATTATAAGTAGATTGAAAAAAGCACTTATGACTTAAACTATTTATAATCATCTACCAAACAAGATTTAATTTTCACCTCACTTATTCGTATAGTTAATACATTTTGAGCATTGAAAAAAAATAAAATTATCATCTCTCTAATAACTTAATTCATACAAAGTAGTTCAATATAAAAAACACTTGAAAGGGATTTCTTTATGATATAAATATGAATCATGCTACATGTATAATATTGGTAGACAACATTAGTTGACAACATCCTATTTGACATCATCATAACCATCCATTTAAAAAAAAAAAAAAGATATAAGTATTTGTTTTTTTATAATTAGTTAAAGAATAATGTTATTCATTAGTACTGTTCACCCATAAGGAATGATGTAACATTTAAGTATCTTTACTTGATTTCAGTAAGCAGATGAATATCTTTACTAATAGCTAAAAGTTCCGATGAACTCGTTAATTACTTGCTACATTTTATAGAAGAAAATTAATATTTATTAATTGACACAAATTTTCAATTACTTAAGAAGTGCGGTCCAATTTTAATAATTATGGAAGTAACGCACGTAACAACGATCTTAAAAGTGAAATTTATATTGTGTGGCTCATGCATGGTGACGATTGCGCCCATTTATGCAGAGAGAAGAGAGTTGAAGAGAGAGAGAAGAGAGTGAGGCGAGAGAAGAGAGTTGAAGAGAGATTATTAGGGTATGGGGTTGGTGGGTATGTAGATGATCTCTTAATCATAGGAAGTAATGCAGCTTAGATTGATGAGATAAAAGATGAATTGAAGAAGGATTTTGAGATGACTGATCGAGGTGAAATGAAATATTTTCTTGGAATGGAGGTTGATCAAACTAAAGATGGTATTTTTGTTTGCCAGAAAAAGTGTACTAAAGAAGTGTTAAAGAAGTTCCATATGGAGAATTGTAAATCTGTTAACACTCCTTTGGTCCTGAATTTAAAGCTGATAAGGGATGATGTTGCTAGGAAAATCGATGAGAAAATATATAGAAGCTTGGTTGGATGCCTGTTGTACCTTTCAGCCACAAGATCAGATATAATGTTTGGTGTCAATCTGTTATCTAGATACAGACAAGAGCCAAGTGAAATTCACTTCCAAGTAACTAAAAGAGTGTTGAGGTATATCAAAGGGACAGAGGACTATGGAATCAACTTCAGGAAATCAGAAAATCTGGTATTGACAGGATTCACTAATAGTGATTGGGCTGGTTCAGTGGATGATATGAAGACTACCTCAGGTTATGCTTTCTATGCTGGTTCAAGTCTTATCTGCTAGAACTCTATCAAACAAAAAATGGTGGCTCAATCCACGGCTGAAGCAGAGTATATAGCAGCAATGGATGCAACTAATCAACCAATATGGCTGAGAAAAATTCTGAATGATCTGAAACAACAGCAATCTGAGGTAACTACTATTCTATGTGACAATCAATCAACTATAGCAATTGCGAAGAATCCAATATTTCATGGAAAAACTAAACATATAAACATCAAGTACCATTTTATTAGAGAAGCACAAGAAAAGAAAGAGGTAACATTGATGCATTGTAGCTCAGAAGAACAAATAGCTGATATCTTCACCAAAGCACTACCAAAAGAGAAGATTGAAACACTGAGGAAATTTCTTGGTGTTTCCAACAAAAGTGTCAAGGAGGAGTGATGAATTAAGTGTGACACTTTTGTTGTTACTAAGTTGTATTTTTGGTTCTTAACTTGTCACACGTTTTTGATCATTGTCTAGCTTATGTTATGATGGTTAGTTAGGATAGTTTGGTTTGATCACAAGTTGTTGTAATAGACAAGCAAAGTGTAGTGGTAGTAGGTAGAATAGTTGGTAGAAAATCATTTTATTTTGTATCAATGTATGGCTATATGTATGGAACCGTGTACTACCATTTTTTGTAGATCAATTCAAGTAACTTTCCTTCATCCTTGTCTTCTACACTCTAACAATTACTCACAATGAAGCCATTATATGCGAATTGCCCTTAAAATAAGCTTGGTTTTGTTGATGGATCATTGAACAAACCTACAGATGTTACCGCTTCTCAACTTTGGATTCGTCGTTCTGATATGGTATTAACTTGGCTTCTCAATGGCATTGACCGTTCTCTCTGGTACTCTTCTTTATTTCACAGATCCTCATGAAGTTTGGGAAGACTTGCGATGTCATTTTTCTCAGAGCAATAATGCTCGCTTTTTCACATCAAACGGGATGTCACCATGTTGAAACAAGAAAGCCTCTCAGTCACTCAATATTATAATGTTCTCAAGGAACTTTGAGAAAAACTTGCTGTCCTACAGCCCACAGCGAAGTACAGTTGCAGAACCCTCAAAGAGCTTAATAATCTCCTTGCTACTGAACGTGTTTTTTAGTTTTTAACTGGCTTGAATGATTCTTTTCAACAGTTAAGAAGTCAATTATTATCTATGGATCCTTCGCCAGGAATTGGAAAGGTTTTCTCATTGGTACATCAGGAAGAAAGTCAGCGGCTTCTTCACTTGGTTTCCCCTCCTGCTGCTGATATTGCTGCCAAAACTGTTGCAACATGTACCCGTCCTTATAATTCTCCTTTGCCGTCAACTCCAAAAGGTCCTCCTCTGTCTCAAAAGCTTCATTTTCATGAGTGTGGTAAAGATGGCCACGATCGTTCTACATGCTATTTGATTATTGGATTTATCCCTGGTTGGAAGTCCAGACACCCGCGTCGCAATGATTGGCCCCATCATCCTACTACTCTAAAAGTTTCTAGTCTACATTAAGCACATTCCTCAGGCAATTCAATCTGTGGTCTCTCTCCCGAGAAATATCGCCATTTAGTGGATCTTCTCAACCAGCCTCATGTGAACTTTGCTGGTATATCTTTCACTCCTTTTTTTTCTTCACAATCATCTTGGATAATAGACAGTGGAGCTTCACACCAAATTTTCTCCTATTCCACCTCCTACTGATCCTATATTTCTAACTCTCCACCTGTCAAGCTTCCCAACAGGTCACATGTTACCCGTAGATCTACATTTGCCTTTGAACGTATTTTTTGTGACATTTGGAAAGGTTATCTCACTCCTTCCGCTTGTGGTGCACATTATTTTTTTTCTACTGCTGATAACTATTCCTGAATGACTTGGATATATTTGATGCGTTTTAAGTCTGATACTCTCTTGTTTACGTCGATTTTTCAATATGGTACACACAATTTAACATTAAGATTAAACATACACCCACTGACAATGGACAGTAATTCTTATCTCACAACACAAACTTTCTTTCATGATCATGGCATCCTTCATGAGCGTACATGTGTTAACACGCGTCAACAAAATGGAGTTGTTGAGCGTAAGAATCAACATCTTCTTAATGTTACTCGTTGTTTACGTTTTCAAGCCAACCTCCTTAATCATTTTTGGGACGAATGTGTTCTTACTACTACTTATTTAATTAATCACACGCCTTCCACCTCTTTGCACCATATGACTCTTATGAAAAACTTTTCAAGCCAGCTCGTATTTATGATTATTTGCGTGTGTTAGGTTGCTTATGCTACATTCAAACTTTAAAATCTGGTCGAAACAAATTCAAGCCTCTTACTATACCCTGTGTTTTCTTAGGATATCCACTTGGCCACAAAGCATATAGAGTTTATGACCTAGCTAGCAAGAAACGTTTTATCTCTTGTGATGTGAGTTTTGTTGAAGATGGTTTTCTATATGATGTTGTCCATGTTCCATCTCCCTAGCCCCGTCTTACCCTTGCCCATTTTGGAGGTTCCCCCTTCCCTCCTCCACCTATTGTGTCTAGTTCTGACCATGTCCCTACCTTCAACTCCACCCCTCCCGTAACCTCCAGTCCCACTTCGATGGTGCCTTTCCAAGAACCAACACCCCCTCTCATCCTCGTTGGACCATAAGTCACCCTACCCATCTTCAAGATTATATAAACCATACCTAACAAGATACATCCATCACTACTACCACCCTTTCATCACTAACTTCGGGTATTCATTATCCTCTTTCACACTTTTTTTCTTACTCTAAGTATACATCACCTCATTTTGCTTTCTTAACATTTTTATCTCATATACTTGATCGATCTTGTTATTCTCAAGCTGCAAAGTATTCACATTGGCGTGATACCATGTCCGCGGAGCTTCATGCTTTAGAAGCTAATCATACATGAGCCTTATTCCCTTTCTTTCTGGCAAGAAACCTATTGGTTGTAAATGGGTATTCAAGACCAAGTTACGAACAATGGATCCATTGAAAGGCATAAGGTTCGGTTGGTTGCCAAAGGTTACACTCAGGTTGAAGGACTTGACTACCATGATACTTTTGCACTGGTTGCTAAGCTTGTCACTTTCCATTGTGTTCTTGCAATCTCTGCTGCTAAGAATTGTTATCTTTATCAGCTTGATGTCCACAATGCCTTTCTTCATGGTGACTTGGATGAAGAGGTGTTCTTTCATTTCAAATTCTGATTTTAACTTTTCTTTAATTGATTGAAGTATAAATGAATTTTGTCCACCAAGCATATAATATATAATAGAAAAATTAAAGAATTCAGATTTTTCATCTTTTTTTTTTAAATAGAAAGAGGGATCATACTTGGTTTTCTTAAAATATAGACCTTGAATATAAGAGTCAAATCTCTTATAATATTGTCTAGGTGTATGTTATACCCATACAAAGACTTCTTCAATAAACATAGTCTCTTTTTCTTTTAATTTCAAATCCTCTAGGTTAAGTCATATAGATGGTTTCATCCAAAGAACCGTATCGGAAAGCTATTTTAACATCTATATTTTCGAACTCTAAATCAAATTGGGTTACTAAGGCTGTATACCACATTCTTCCCTTACGAGTTCTGAGCTCATTGCCTCTGCAGACACAGCTAGGTACAATAATAATGATTCTCTTTTTTTGGGTTTTGAGAGGAAGGATGTCTCAAATGCTTTTTCAGCCCTTAGAAAGCCTTTTCACTCCATTGGAACCTCTTTACTCCCTTGAGAATTTTAAAGAATGGAAAGTATCTAACAATCGCCTTTGAAATAAACCAGTTAAATGCTGCAAGGTGACCCGTTAGGCTTTGCACTTCATTGGGTTTGTGGAGGGATTCATGTCTAATAAGGTCTTGATCTTTTCAGGGTTAGCATCTATGCCTCGTTGGTTAACTATATAGCTTAAGAACATTTCAGAGGCTATACCAAAAGTACATTTCAGTCGATTCAGTCTCATTCTATACTTTCTCATAACCTTGAAAATAGCATTAGGGTGTTCAACGTGATCTACAGCCTTGAGGCTTTTTACCAATATATCATCCACATAAACATCCATTGTCTTACTAATGAGATCTACAAACATTTTATAACAAGCCTTTCGTAGGTTGCTCTAACATTCTTCAGGCCAAAGGCATGACTTTATAGCAATAAAGTCCCCAATTTGTGATGAAGTAGGTGTTTTTCTCGTCGGATGGATGCATGAGATTTTAGTTGTATCCCGAATATGCATCCATGAAGCTCAATTAGCTCATGTCGCACTATAGAGTCTACGAGTCAATCAGTCATTGGAGCAGAAAACTGTCTTTGGGGCACACATGGTTGAGGTTTGAGAAATCTATGTAGGCCCTTCACTTGCCATCGTGCTTCTTCATAAGAACTGGGTTAGATATCCACTTCGAATAAATAGCTTATTTGATGAACCCCTTGGATATCAATTTTTGCACTTCTCCTTCAAGGCTTCGTATCTTTCCGGGTTTAAGGCCCTTCTCTTTTGACTGTGGGAGGTAAATTTAAGGTCAATATTGAGGTGGTGGCATCTAACTTTGGGGTCAATGCCCACCATGTCTTCATGCTTCTAAGCGAATATATCTAAGTTCTTGAGCAAAAAATCTTGAGCCTCTGCTTGTCCTCTAAATTCAACTCTTTTCCTTCCTAGAGCATCTTTGTGGGATCTTGTGGGTCTATGGGGAAAAATTCCAACTCTTCAACAGGGGTTGAAACGAATCGGTTCTTGAACAATTACAAAATTTTCATAACAAAGAAAAAAAAGTAAGAACAACATATTTATTTTGAAATCCAAAATAAAATGATTGTCAAAATATTAGTAAAGCGTAACATAACATTATTAAAATATTTTATTAGCCACCGTTGCATACTCATCCAATTTTCACCTATCTCGATTCATTGATTAAATATTACCTAAAAAAAATTCATATTTCATATGAGATGATAATCTCAATGAGTGAAATAACGTAATATGAAAAACAAAAGTCCATGAGATTCGTGAACATACTTGATAAGACACGAAATATTAAGAACCGAACTTCATGGTTCTAATTTCGTGTGTAGCGCTACTAAACTCCATGATTTCATAACATGATCATAAACAATGATTTCTATAACTTTAAACAACGAAACACATATGTTTCACTTACCTCGTAAATTGAATAGGATTTGATAAAACACGTATGAAGAACTTTACCGAGAATTCACTTATGAATTTGTGTGTGTGGGGAAAAAACAATTACTGTGTCATGTGGGTAGGTAATGTAAATAATTACATATGGCCTTGTGACTGGCGAAATCTTTCCTTATGTGACAAATGGAAACCTTCCATTACTTTCATTATATCTATAGTAATTTCCCATCTATTTCCACTACAATCATTTTATTTAGCATAAATATACATATATACTATAGTAGTTGTAACGCCCAAAAAAATGCTTGAAATTCCAAGCGTTACACAAAAAATCTTTTTAGTTGGGGTTCTCTAATGTTAGAAAAAAAAATTGTAACAAATAAAATTTTTGGATTTTGAAATATAAAAGAGTAATAATGGGGGATATGTGTCAACATAGACTTAGACAATTATGGTGAAATTTTATTTTGGAAAGCATCTCGAGAAAATTCAGCAACTATTAGTTGCGCAGCAGCGGAAAGAAAAATTTGTTTGGTCTAGCAAATGTCGACTAGAAATTATGAAATTTTAATAGAGACTATGAAATTCATATACGTACATAATATAAAAAATTGGGGCCTCGAAGATAATGTTTGAAGCATGAAAATATTTTTCAACTATGCTGGACAAAAATTTTGAAATTGTACTGATGCAGTTTACTAAAACGGGCATAACTTTTTCTCCATGTAACATTTTAAGATAATTCCAAAGACCTCTATTAAAAGACTCATAGTCATTTCAAACTCCACTGATTTCACTCTAAAAAAAGTGAACTATAGTCCAAGTTATACCATTTTTAAGTAGGGGAACAGAATCTGAAATTCAATCAAACAATAAATAAACTTCATGCATAATCATTCCAACGTTTCTAAACTATATATATATATATAGGCGAAACACAATGTTATTTTAAAAGTGTTTTCTAAGAATTCATAAAAAAATTACACAAATGAAAATTTTACTAGAAAGTTAATAGCATTTCAATCGTCAAGCACTTGTCACCATGCCAAACCACTGCCATGCCTTCAATTAACCTGTAAATTTTGTAGGAATGAGTACTACGAGTAATACTCAATAGGAAACACTTAAGTAAATGTTAAAAAATTTATGTTTTCAGAGATACAACTTTGGTAACTTGTGTCACCGTCAATTCTGCAAAGCGAACCGACGATCAATCAGTCCATTTAGTCTCAGGTTTTAATAATCCCTTTCATGTGTCATAAATTATCTCTTCATCTCTTAATTGAAAAACCAAATGGTGCTTCCACTCTCTCATGAGTAACACAACAACAAGTTAAATACAAATCGGAAACAAGTAATTTTTACTTCACTTACAAAAGTGCTGAAACACCTCTACATTAAACACTTGGAGTTTGAATATCCTCTTGCATTCAATATTTCATAAAATCCAGCGTTCTCTTTACTTTTTCGTTAGAAAAATTTTTAGTTTCAAAGTGCATTAGTCTATGGGAAGAAAAGTAGAATAATTTATGTGTGGGTATAATAGTTTGGGGAAGGAAATGTGACCTTAGAGGTTATAGGAGATTATTTTTTTTCAAATGCAAAAATGATGATGGTAATTGGTAGTAACCAAAATGTGATTTAAAACAATGGTAGTGGAATATTAATTAGGTGTATAAATGGTGGGTTATGGGTTTATAAACGTGTATGCACTCTTTTCATATGAATGACAGCTTTGTTTATAATAAATATATTGTCATTAAGTGATTTGAAGGTTATGGCATTTAGTAAATGATTCAAATGGTATGCTTAGTGGAGGAAAATGAAAAGTCAGCTTAAGGAATAAAAAAAATTAAATGTGAATGCATTAGTGGAGGAAAACCATGAGTGAGAAAAAAATAATTATGATGAGGTGAATATGGGGTTGTTTGGTGCACTATACCCGGTTTATCTAATTCTTAAAATTTAAGCACTAAACATGTATGCAACAATTACAATAACGCGTGTCGCCAAAATAAAAATTTGTCATTTACTAGAAATTCGATACCTTACAAAAATTTTATAACATCGTCAGAAACAATGATTTCTATAACTTTTTACAATAAAATATGTATATTTCACTTACCTCGTAAATTGAACAGGATTTGATAAAACACGAATGAAGAACTTTACCAAGAATTCACTTATGAATTTCTGTGTGCGTGTGTGTGTGGAAAAACAATTGCCGTGTCGTGTGGGTAGGTAATGGAAAGAATTAAACATGGCCATGATGTGACACGTGAAATCTTTCCTTATGTGACAAATGGAAACCTTCCATTACTTTCATTATATCTATACTGATTTCCCATCTATTTCCACTACAATCATTTCATTTAGCATATATATACATATTTATACGCATATATACATATATATACTATAGTAGTTACCTAATATAATTATATTAATTTCTTTTATTCAAGAACTAGTTAGATCATAGTTATTTAAAAGTCTTTTAAGGTGTAGTTTCTCAAGGCACAGTCTTTCGCATTCAATTGGTTACCAAAATTATGACACGTAAAAAATATGATAGTATATCTT
>CAIGRF010398926.1:9694-26278 GCA_903798235.1 Fraxinus ornus
ACAGTGGGGTGAAGGGCGAGCGAGGCAGTTTCTGATTCCTCCGCTTGAGCAGCACTCCGACGATCAGTTAGCGAAAAATCAGCGTGAATCCTTCTTGTTCCAGACATGGAACCCCGAACCCTACGCTATCCTACCAACTATGAAACTTTACAATTCAATCCCTAAACTTTCTAATTGTTCAAGTTGGTCCTTTTGTTCACAGAATTGCCAATACAAAATATAAAACTAACAAACTCCCCATTTGGCATTCTGTGACAAAATACAATACACTACACAACAACCTATCAAAACTATTCAAGTCCAAATGAATCAATTGAATGTAACTTCAACTTTGTTAATCCGGTATCCTGAAATCAAAACTCACATATCAGTGTAAAAGCGCACGATACAGGAAATAAGCAATAAAGTACTTAGAAGCATAATCAATGAAATAAGCAAGCTAGTTTGAGATGCAGAATTAATGTTAACCAAGACACCATAACGATATTAATACCATAAAACATTAAGAAAAACTCAAACAGTCATGCGTGAAATGCAACACAATTGCAATACACATGCTCCTCCTCAGTACATGATATGCAATGCAAATGTAATGTCACTACTGAAAACTCTAAGTGCTAAAGCAGTAGGAAATGTATCTATGTCTTATCCCTACGACCCCTCAGACATATGACATAACAGTAATCAATGCAAATGTATATCAGAGTAAAATGTCAAAAATGTATCTATGTCTCACCCCCATCGATCCCTAAAGACAAAGATATGTGCAAAAGACCAAACCAAGTTTAAAGCATAATATGTCTATACAATCTCTATGTCTCATCCATCGACCCCTATAGACATATAATAAATGAAAACCACTAAATGCAAGTCAATTTGAAAATATCACAATGTCTATACAATATCTATGTCTTACCCCAATAACCCCTAAAAAGACATATGATATGTATCAATGATTCAATATATATCAAGCTGCTCTAAACAAATAAATGTGTATGATTAGATCTCCCCATTGCTATAAAATTATCTCTCTCTTTTTGTCACAAATGTCGAAGGGATGGAGCAAAATCACACAATAATACAAAAATGGATGCCAAGAACATATCAAGCCAAAAAAGATTTTATATATCAATGAACTAGACAACTGTTCAAAAAATGGATAATACATCAAAAGTAAGCCTAATGTCTAGTCAATATTCAAAAAGTGCAAAATCTACAATGAAGATCCATATACTACGTCACGAAAGCACCATCCTCACCAGAGGCATCAGTAGCATCACTCTCATAGTCCCAGTGCGCACGTATCTAGTGCAAGCGACGCTGAACATTCGCAAGCTCCCCACGCAATGCAGTGACCTCTACCCTTGTTTGACTCACTTCTACAAGTAGTCGAGCCTACTAGCTGATCAAAATAGACATCTGGCCCATCAAGGCGGCCATAGGATCAACAGTCGAAGAAGTAAGTGGGACGGAAGAATACGTAGATGGAGGAATGTTAAAAGTGGACGGAGCCTCACAAGGTGGAATGGAAGATGGATCAGCAGAAAGAAGATCACCAATAGGGTCAGCTGGCACTACAGGATCAGTAGGCGCAACCTGAGTAGAAGATAAAGTAGCATGTGATCGACTCTGCGAAATAGTGGTATGACCAATCCGACATGAAGAACCCTTGGGAAAAATAACACAAAGTGTGGTGACCAACCGATGAATAAGGCAAGTATAAGAAAGACCTATCATACGACCAGGGCCTCTGAAAGTACGAAGATTATTTTGGCACAGGAAAGTAGGAAGGTCAATCGAGTCACCATGAACTAGGGCATATAGTAATCGAGCCCTATCAAATGGTAAAGAAGAAGTGTGTGCGACCGGCCACTGGTTTGTGCACACAATGTGCAACAATACCTGTCGCTCGGTCGGAAGGGATCCAGTGCGGACTGCAGTCAAACCCCTTACCAATGGGGTATCGAACAGAGTAGAATAAACTACAGTATCAAAAGTACCGGTCTCAGCAGAAAGATAAGGAAAGATCGGGTGAGGAACCTGAGGAATATGAAGAGACTCGGCCAAAACATCAGGAGATAGTCTAAGAGTACAACCTCTAAGATAGACTCTAAAGGAGGTATTGCAAATCTCATGAATGTTCGCAAAGAACTCCTAAACCAACAGACTAGGAGGGGGAACCAACCCAGTCAACAAAGACTTCCAACCCCGAGAAATGAAAATGGCAGCAATATCGGGGGATAAATCAGCCAAAAATAACCTCACGCTCTACGAGGACTGGACGATACGAGAACTGAGAAGTAAACACCTCGAAAGCAGTGGAAGAAATATAACGCGCTCAACTGTAGGAAGTAGATCCACTTGCCTAAGGTGTGGTGGTCCTGGCTCTCTTTAGTGACATCTGAAACATGATTGCAAAACAAACATGTCAAGAGATACGACAAAAGAGAATGTAGACCACACGAGCGGCCATGCAGTCCAATACATGAAAATGCGTTAACATGATGTGCAAGTGAAACAAACACGCAAAACGATGCAAAAATGTATTAGGACACGTAACCCAATGCAAATCCATTCATGCAATACAAAACAGGGCAAACATATGCATATGATTGTAAACCAATGCAAAAGTGTCAAATAGGGCAATGCATGGACATAGTGCACTAATTGCAGGACGAATGTGCAGTGATATCTAGACGGAGGTGCAGTATGAGTGACATGTCACCCAAATCAAAATTCAACACCAAATTGACATGTGAGTGCATAGAAGTGTTCGTGGGATGACATATGACTCGTGTGTACAAAATCATGGCCAAAATCACACGATCAAACCAACAAGGCATTTCATCAAACATGTTAAGGGCAACGTAAAGTCATGCAAATCAAAGCACAATTGACGACAACCATGAACAGCCCAACATCCTTCACTCACAAACACAATATCCAACATCTAAACCTATCCCAATCTCCATCAAAATTGATCAATATAAGTCAAAGATAGCAAGTTCAATGAAGTTCATCCAATATAATGTCCAAAATCATCAAATTCATGCAAAAAATGAATCACTTTGATGCACATACAATTTAGAAATGTTAACACACCCAAATCGTATGAATGTATGTGAAAAATTGAGGCAAGAATCCATGAAAATCAAGAAACCCAAAACAGCCAAAACTAGGATTTGAAAGAATTTACCTTCGAAATGTTGGAATTGGATTATGTAAATGATGTTAATGACTTCCAAACTAAATGTCCAATTAAAGAAATTACAGTAATTTAATGGCAGATGATCAAAGTTGGAGAGAAAATGGATGAAAAATGCGTAAAAATGAGGTTAGAATCGCGCATTATAAATGACCTTCGCTCGAGCGAAATAAATCTTAAAGTGTCGCTCAAGCGACATTCAAGCGTAAATCGAGCAAAATCTCAAATGTCAGAAATAGCACCCAGTATTTGAAAAATTCATTTTTAAGCACAGTTTTCCAGAAATGATAAAAATAGCACCCTTTTTTTTCAAAACTTTCAGTTTTAGCACCACTTGATTTTTTTTCAAATAAACATATGGTACGCGTTTCAATATATTGATCAACGAGAAAATACAGTTGAACATAAATATGTAAAATTTAAGAACATAAGTGCTGCCCCCACACACATAGATCATGAATAACCGGAGTCAATTGTATATGTGACTCACGTGTGTAATGTATCACTAATTCCAAGTAAATCAGGCTCCAAACCTTAATTTTGTGAGAATGGACAAGCCAAGGATCACTGTCAATAGATCTATTCTCTACTTTTGGAAGTCAAACTGTTAAGCACGTTAGGATCTATATAAAAACTCATTTAGCATGATACAAAATTTTCTTTTTCTCTCCCTAAGTATAAACATGTTTTCGTACCAATATTTTATTCGGCTCATCTTATTTTACATCATAAGTGCAGGTTCTAGTTCACTGAGCAACTAAGATGACCCATAAAGCGAGTTTTTGGTCGGTTAACCTAAGTTAGTTGACCATAGGCACCAGGTATAGAGATACCCCGCATACTTAATTGCTCGAGTCAAATAGGCTCGAAGAAGAATATTAAGGTAATGAGCATACATCAATTTTTTTTAATCAATAGGGGGGTATATGCATGAGCTTAGGTCTAACACAATTAGTCAATTCAAGTTTAGAGTCACCCTATCAACAAGTGACAGTCATCCCAACTCTCACACATGCGGTCAAGACCTATTTACAAGGTCATAGTGTGTGTTGTGCAAAGAATACATGATTGGACATATACTAAATACTCCAGAGAAAACAACAATCATGTGATGGAGTACGGACTATTCATCAGATAAATGCATATTCATTTTCAACATGCATTGTCAAGTTTCACACACATCATGCAGTAGTCCACAAAACAAACCAAACAAAAATAATATTTTTTTTTGTTTTAAACTTTTCTCAATGTTTTGGGATTTTTCTTTTTCAAATGAAAAAAATTCACACAACCAAAAAAACAAATGTTAAGCACATAAGACAAATAAAAAGCAGACAGCTATTTAAAAGCAAAGCAAAGCTCGAAAACAAATAAACGCATGCAAAGTGTAAAATTGATGCAAAATGCACCAGTGTACTGGACAATGCATGCAGACTCCTACAAATGAGATCAGTGTGGTACATAAGCACCAGTGGCTGTCATACGATCAAGATCAACTTTCTTGACCCATGTCTTCCTAGTAGTGGAGGTAGCCCTAGCCAATTGAAAGATCATCTCAGTCAGCTAAATAACTTGACTGGAAAGAGAATTAACCTGACTAGGAATATCCTGATTTCTCTCCCTGTGCAGACGCATACGACACCTCAACCTAATGTGACCCAAAGCACCACAGTGATGGCAAGTGGGTACAAATCTAGGCTCAGACACATATGATTGTTGAAAACGAATTTGACGTGATGTGTTCTTAAGAGACCTAGGTGTCCTCTGTTCTATGACACGCTCAGCTCTAGGATCAGGATTTCCAGCAATGTGTGGCTGAGTAGAAGCAGGAACGAAATAAGTCTTAGAGGTACTAGCAGAATTGAAATTTTCTTAACATAACCTAGACCTCGTCTATCACCTGCAGGCTTGTTCATACCTAAGAGACTATCAAGCTTCTTAGTCCCACTGGAGAAAGCCTCCGTTGAGAATTGGATTTTTCTAAATCGCTCGTAAGGGTCTTAACTTTCTCTTCTAACCTCTCATTGATACATCTCAACTCACTCAGGGAATTGGTCGAGTCCTTAAGTTCACAAGCCAGTCTCTCTTTCTCTCGCTCTAAGGAATCAACTTTCTTAAATAGGGCATGGTTGAGTTTCTTAATCTTAAGGTTTTCCTCATACAACTCCTGTTACACAACCTAAAGATTATCCTCATCATCTGAGGCCTCATTACTGCTCTCAACCTCAGTCTTTTCACTGGCCTTATCAGATTCACTCTTTACTTGAAACACAAAGGCCATGTACTTCCCTACTTTCTCATACTCGGACTGCACACTAGGGTCACTCTCACTAGAGTCGTCATCAGACAGTGCAACAACTAAGGCTCTACCTCTATTCTTCGTCGAGCTCCTCTTGAGATTAGGACATGCATTCCTATAGTGCCCAAACCCTTGGCACTCATGACATCTAACCGACTGGAGCTCACTACTAGACCCTTTACTCCCACTCTTATCATGCTTTTCCTTTTGGAATTTCCTAGGGGGACTCATTTGCCTAGGTTGTGGTTTTGGTCTATCCCTTAAGGCATTCTTAAACTTCTTCATGAAGTAGGCCATCTCCTCACCTTTAAGGGATTCTACATCACTAGACTCAGAATTTTCTTCCCTACGAGTGTTCAAGACAAATGATTTTTGTTTCTTAGGCTGTGCTAAGGTCAACTCATAGATTTGGAGGGATCCAACAAGTTCTTCTATTTTAAGGGCGTCAAGGTCCTTACTTTCTTCAATCGCAGTTACCTTAGGTCTAAACCTCTCGGGTAGGGATCTAAGAACCTTACGAACGATTTTTAACTCGGTGACTCGTTCGCTTAGATTAAAACTAGAGTTCACTATATCGTTTAGTTTAGCATAGAACTCATCAAACATTTCATCATCATTCATCCTAAGTTCTTCAAACCTAGAAGTCAACATTTGCAATTTGGAGTTTTTCACATTCTTAGTACCCTCGTGGGTAATCTCCAAAATATCCCAAACCTTCTTAGCAATCTCACACATAGACACTCTCCTAAATTCCTCAGGAGACACAATCATAAACAAAGCATGCAGACATTTACTATTCCAATTACACTAATCAAGATTAGTTTTAGACCACAATGAAATATTAGTGAGTGTAACAACACTATCAACAGTTGTTAAAGGATAAGTCCACCCATTCTGCACACTTAACCATATGTGCTCATCCAACGCCTTAAGAAAAACTCTCATTCTAACTTTCCAATAGGCATAGTTGCTTCCATAAAAAAATGGAGGCACATACAAAAAACTACTCATCTAGACAATTAAAATATAGGTCAAGACACGAGATTAGACTCTGATACCAATTGAGAAACGCGAGATTCGATCCAACTACACCTAGAGAGGGGGTGATTAGGTGTAAATGCGGAATAAACAAAACTAATTAACTAGCAACATGTCACAAGTTAATTACGTCTAGATGATTAGCCAAACAATCTAATTAAGCCTATCTTTGAATACCGCAGCAATATCAAAACAATAAATAAAGAAGTAAACAACACAAAATTGTTCACGGAGAAATCCAATGTTGGAAAAACTCCGAACGCTTTGCCAGTCAAAAATCCAATATAAACTGTCAATTAACTTCCAGAACACCAGCAAAGTTGGCGACACAAGTTTTCTGATCTCCTGTCTGAAGTGCAAAGCAGCCCTCCTGGAATGAGCACACGAACTCCAATCCTGACTCTTTACGCAGTTTATCTCCTGTAGATCTTCCCAAAATCTTCAATGCAGCTGACGATACAATCTAGCAGCAAATCCAAGCGAAGAATACAATCCAGTGTTTGATTTGGCCCTTTGATATTTTCACAAGGTTTGACGCATAAACAATGGAAGGATTGAATTTTGAATATGATGAAGCATGAATTCTCTCAAGAATGTAATGTGTTCAAACCTTTCACCGCAACAAATGCGGCGCCAAATTTATATGTTGGACGAAATAGGTTGTGTGGGCCAAGTAAAAATCTTGGAAATAGAAATTAGGTATGACCGTAAAATACGTCGCTCGGGCGACAGTGGAGCGAATGTCGAGCGAGGTAGTCTTTGTTCCATCCGCTCGAGAAGCACTCTGGCGAGCAGCTAACGAATGAATTCTTCTTGTTCCAATCATGAAATCTCGAACCCTAAGCTAACCTACCAACTATGAAACTTTACAATTTAGTCCCTAAACTTTTATAATTGTTCAAATTGGTCAATTTGTTCACAGAATTGTCAATACAAAAAATAAACCTAACACATATCAAAGGAAAAAACCATGATATCATTGACAAAAAATGTCAACATAAAACCAAATTGAGGAATCAATAATTACAATTCCTTCATAACAATATGGCAATAGTTTTCAAAGAATCTTAATGCTTTCTATGTTTAGCAGCTCGAAGGAAAATTAACGAATATTAAAATTTACACTCTGGAAACAACAAAAAATAAAATCCAAAAATCTAGAATCACGCTCGCCTTGTTTCTGCAAATTTTCTTTTCATTTCAACAGTCTGACGAAGATAATGCCCCCCAAATTATATGTGAAATTTACACAGATTAATTCTAAATCTTCTTTATCATCCCAAAAAAAAAAACGTCAATCTCCAGTTTCATACAAGATTAATATCGTGATTGTAGTGATTTTTATTATTATTATTTTTTTTGGTCCAAATCAATGGATTTATTTAGAATGAAGGGAGCTCGTTTGGAAATGAGAAGAATTTTGAACATATCCGGAATGAATGCTACGAATAATTGCGAAATAAATGTTGAGCGAATTTTAATTAATATTTTTGGGCTGGAATTATGTACGAAACCAACGAGTATTTTCACGTATTTAGGAAGTTTGGAGGTATTTTCCTAATATTTTGTAATGTAGAGTATTTTACTCTTTGATTTTCTCACAAATTTAGGGTACTAATAATATTTTTCTAAATGAAAGAATTATATTATTTAGCATCATTGATGTTACAACAATCATTTTCACTGCAATAAGTGTATTAAATAAGAGGCATAATTAAATGTAGCGATTAGCTGCTCATATATTGGCACATAAAACTTTTTTATATTCTCATAATTGTGTTTGGTTAAGTTCAGTCACGTCTTCACTTGTAATTGTTAGGATATTTGATGTTTTTGAATAATAGAATTAATCTCATGTCCATTGTGGACATGAAAAAAAACTTTTTACTATTGATGTGGCAAGAGAACTTTCAAATTGCAGACTTTTCATTTTTTTATTATTCTCAAAGAAGAAGATTATTCTCTTTACCATATACGGATCAAAGGGACGGGCTTCCGAGAAAGGTTAATGCTCTAGGATTGGANCTAAACTTTTATAATTGTTCAAATTGGTCAATTTGTTCACAGAATTGTCAATACAAAAAATAAACCTAACACATATCAAAGGAAAAAACCATGATATCATTGACAAAAAATGTCAACATAAAACCAAATTGAGGAATCAATAATTACAATTCCTTCATAACAATATGGCAATAGTTTTCAAAGAATCTTAATGCTTTCTATGTTTAGCAGCTCGAAGGAAAATTAACGAATATTAAAATTTACACTCTGGAAACAACAAAAAATAAAATCCAAAAATCTAGAATCACGCTCGCCTTGTTTCTGCAAATTTTCTTTTCATTTCAACAGTCTGACGAAGATAATGCCCCCCAAATTATATGTGAAATTTACACAGATTAATTCTAAATCTTCTTTATCATCCCAAAAAAAAAAACGTCAATCTCCAGTTTCATACAAGATTAATATCGTGATTGTAGTGATTTTTATTATTATTATTTTTTTTGGTCCAAATCAATGGATTTATTTAGAATGAAGGGAGCTCGTTTGGAAATGAGAAGAATTTTGAACATATCCGGAATGAATGCTACGAATAATTGCGAAATAAATGTTGAGCGAATTTTAATTAATATTTTTGGGCTGGAATTATGTACGAAACCAACGAGTATTTTCACGTATTTAGGAAGTTTGGAGGTATTTTCCTAATATTTTGTAATGTAGAGTATTTTACTCTTTGATTTTCTCACAAATTTAGGGTACTAATAATATTTTTCTAAATGAAAGAATTATATTATTTAGCATCATTGATGTTACAACAATCATTTTCACTGCAATAAGTGTATTAAATAAGAGGCATAATTAAATGTAGCGATTAGCTGCTCATATATTGGCACATAAAACTTTTTTATATTCTCATAATTGTGTTTGGTTAAGTTCAGTCACGTCTTCACTTGTAATTGTTAGGATATTTGATGTTTTTGAATAATAGAATTAATCTCATGTCCATTGTGGACATGAAAAAAAACTTTTTACTATTGATGTGGCAAGAGAACTTTCAAATTGCAGACTTTTCATTTTTTTATTATTCTCAAAGAAGAAGATTATTCTCTTTACCATATACGGATCAAAGGGACGGGCTTCCGAGAAAGGTTAATGCTCTAGGATTGGATTAATCCTCATATGGAACAGGGTGAGGAATTCCCTAAAAGCAGAGCAAGAACCTAAACTTGAAAATGAACTTTCCGATCTCAAAGAATGAGAGGTAAAGGGATTGATCGATGACAAGCGAAACTAAACTCCTAGGGCAGGCTATCAACTATGACATTAACTAGTCAAATTCAATGCATTCTTATATTTTCATATATGAAGTTCAAATCACTACTTGAAATACTATAAGCTTTGAGTTTAGAAAGAAAGACAAGTATAGCTTAACATGTCGAGTTTTAATTAACACACTCTTTGTTACCAACAAAGAGCTGAGTGACCACCTAGTTTTTCATGAGAGAGCCTTAAAGTTAAGGTTGCCTTCGTGCATTTTTCCTTGAGTTCTCTTGCATATCATTTTTTAATTCTGCTCACTTAAAGCAAAAGATTATGATTGTTCTAAATATAGTGGACATGAGATCAGAACTGTTCTGAATACAATGGATAGGAGATCAGGATTGTTCCTACTTCCTACCTTAATTTTTGCTTTTGAAAAAAAAAAACAAGAATTAATAGCTTTTAGGTTCTTCTGACAGTCATAGATAGTGTTAGAGAAACAGGGTCACTGACAATATGTATGTGTCTGTGTCTGCAAAAAATTATAGTATGCTAATAATAATAATGTTCATATTTCAATTTCATAAAGACTGAAAAACTCGCCTACTCCCTATCCTACTGTAATACCGCCCCTTTTTGCCAGACTGAGAGGATAGAAGAGGGCATTTCATTATTTTGGCTCTATTCCCCGTCCTGTACATATTGTTTTTTTCCATTAAAATTCACATTTTTATAATTTTATTTATACTAATTACTATAAAAATATTTAACCTTGTTGGTGGAGATTAAAATTATATTTTTAGTAAATTTTAATAAAAGTCGATAAAATATATGGTTGAAGAATTGTGGATCTCATTTTTTTTTCCTTATCAAACATGGGCTTAATAAGTTCTAGGTCATAGGGATGGAGATTTTATAACTCGATGTTAATTACTGTAAAAATATTTAATAATTTCTAGGTGATATTTGTATTAGGGATGGCAATGAGGCTTAACGTTCCTTCCAATCCCTTGTCCTGTTGTGAATTTTCGAGACGTGGAAGGGGTTAAAATATTACGATTTACCATCTTTACCTATTTATTTTTAAAATAGAATTCCATATGTTATAGAGTTCACATTGTGGAGTGGGTTGGCTTTTTATTGTTTGTGGAATGGACAACGAGAATAAGGGAAAATTTTCACTGGCACGACGAAATAGATTGGTTTGTAAAAGTTCAAATTGGGATTTGAGTTTGGGCATCAGGCACTCAAGTATTATTCTAAGGGGGAGTAACTTATCCTTGGATTATGTTAGAGGAACATAATCTTTTACATAATGCTTTACCTAATAGACAAATGGCGGCTCCCTATTGGGGGTGCGCCCGGACCCAAGGACGTCCCCCAATAGGAGGTCGCCATTTGTTCATTAAGTAGAAAATTATGTAGAAGTAGTTTTATCCCTTATCCTTAGACGTGCAGGATTTGAAGGTCTAGCACAATATGCGAGGTTTGATGATCTAGCCCTACAATTCAACCTAGTTGGTACGATTAATATAAAAAAAAATTGAAAGATTTGTGGAACTATCTTTTATGGTCTGTTTGATAGACCACATTTTCATGATTTTTTTTTTTTTTTTTTCATTTTTCAATTTTTATAGTGTTTGATACGCAAAATTTTTCTGGAAAAATATTTTCTAACTTTTCAAATTTTCAACCTCTTTAAAGAAAATAAATTCTTAATGTTTTGGTAGGAAAATATTTTCCTACTTTTCAATTTTTTTTTTTTTTTTTTNATTGAAAACAAAGCCAAACGAATGGTGTTCGGTATTTTTTTTTTTTTTTTTTTGCTATTGGAACAAATTCTAAACCCAATGGTAGAAAACATTATCATTTTAATAGACAATTTTCATAAAAAACGAAATCAAACAAATACCAAACTTTCAATATTTTCCATGAAAAATTATATCAATCAAACACAATTAATTATAATTCTCAACAAAATAATTTTTAGGAAAATCTTTTCAAAACCTATTTTCCACCTTTCTATCAAACGGACCCTTAGTTCCTAGTGATGTTATTGACTAATAAAATCATAGTTACTGACTGAACCGAAACGACAAACAACAAATTGGCTAGTGAGCCAAGCCGGCTTGCATTACCGAACCGTTTGGCTTTTCTAACCAGAATACCCAACCAAGACCCAATAGAACGAGCAGTTATTGTATAAACACGAAGGTGCAGTTGAGTCGATCACTGAGCAACACCCTCTACCTCTAACAAACAAATAGATATAAGGCTTTAATCAATTCATAACAAGAGAATTCCTAACGATTCAATAAACCAAGAATATCAAATTAGATATAAAAAAACAAATAGTTAAAATCATCCTTGATATTTTAGTATTAATCATATGTACATATATAGAGAGAGAATTATACAATGCAACCTTTCATTTACTAATAAAATCATAGTTACGAAACTCGGACATGACCCACATGGCAAACTCGCTAGTACAGTCGAACCAATCCACTAACACACCCTTTAAGGAACCAATTCTACTGATTACATATATTTATGTAGAATTGATATCATGTCCCTAGTAGGCATGATAAGATAATATTCCAAAGAGAATCGATTATGTGAGAAAACCGTAAATAAAATTATCTTCTGAAGGGGATCAAATCTGTATATTTTTATATATACTTTATTATTCCAGCAGATAATTGATAGCTTGAAAGTAAGTGAGGAAAAAGCCAGAAAAACAGTCAATCTATCTGCCAATAAATAAAAGTACACAACAGCAATACATGTGGCAAAATTGGCAGATGCCCTTCCAACCAAAACAAATACAGTACTATTAGTAAAGAGGAAATAAAAGCAAAATTCCCACTCATCACATCCTTCTAACATAAACACGAGAAAGGAACCGTTTTCAGTCCAGATTACACATGTTATACTGATGCCACAAGCAGAATACTACTGTCCCACTACCATTTCTCCAAATCTACTTTCAGATTTTCATTTTTCTGCATTAAAAAAAAAAAGCAAATTAGTAAAAAGGGCGCTATGAAGAAAAGAAAAAAATAAAATAGTCCTACCATTTTGGGTCATGAAGAAATCGTGTAAAGCATTGGGTATTGAAATTGAGAGTTGTGTTCTGTGGCTCATCAATTTGTCCTCAGAGTCTTTGTTGTCCTTTGGTGGCCATTCATCAAGAAAATGATGCATAATTTTCTTGGGCTGCTGATCATCCACTATCCTCTCTGTAATATTGTAATAAGGGTTGTTCTTGATAGGGGACAGAGATGAACCCATTGTCAGTTGTGCCATTTGCCAAGAATCATCCAAAGTGGAGACATTTCTTGAGGTTCCAGAGTGCCCATAGCTGTTTCTACAACATAATATATAACAAGAAGCCATTAATCAATGTAAAATCAGTGACAAATCACATAAACTAGTGGCGTTTTAAAGAACCTGTAATCTTTGCCTGCAGTAGAAGTAGAAGAATAAGCATTAGATTCCAAGAAAAGGTAATTAGTGGGGTTTTCTTGTCTAGCAGAAGAGGAAGAAGATTTTGTAGTGTTTTTAGTGATTGATGAGATAACATTATTTGGGGTTGGTGTTTCCACAGGCTTTCTTGAACGGTTTCTCCCTCTGTGCATGTGTCTTTCACAGTACTTAGAATCTGGATAGGCCTCTTTTGAACACCTCCACTTCTTTCCATCTGTTCTTCTGCACCTGCCTGGTTCAGGGTCTATTTTCCTCCCAAAACCCATGTTAAAACTGTTCCAACCAACTGCAAAAAACAAGTCCTTTTTTAGTTACACACATCACAACTCGAAAAAAAAAAAAAACCAACTTCTTTATTTTTTGGGTCATTACCATGTTGGGGCACTTGGTGGAGAAGAAACTTTGAAGAAGAAAAAGAAGACTCAAGACTTGTTCTGATAGTGAAGAGAAGATCTGGTGGAATAGGCATCCCAGAGACCATGTACTTGAAAACAAGTGCTTGGTGTTCAAGTTCTTGCCGTTGGGTTGGTGTGAAGGGATACCTACTTCTTCCACTACTCATTTTTCCAAAAAAGTATATCAAAATCACAAACTTTAGGCTTCAAATGGGATGAAATGAACGGAGAAAAAGGGTTTAGTATAGTGGAGAGTTATAGAGAGGTTGGGGTGGTGTATTTATTTTAGGAACCATTGCAGAATCTTCTGTACATGGATAAAACTAATGGTTCTGATCACATTGCTGCCACCCTCTTTCTTTCATGCTCAGTTTCTCTCTCACGCAGGAAAAATATATAATAATAAGAATAATTATACTTGTACAATTTTGAATTACAACAATGGATGACAACCTCTCATAAGAAGGGTGGGGCACTCGATTATTTTATTCGCGTACCTCACCCCCTTGTGAGAGGTTGTCATCCATTATTGTAATCAAAGTGTTGTACATGTAGCATCTTTCTAATAATAAAATCCTTCACTTGAATCACAACATTGAGCCCTTATTTTAGCTCCATTATAATTAATTTTTGAGGAAAAAAAATATTTTGTAATAATGTTTTTTAAAGAATATGAGATTAAAACAAAAGAAAAAATATTTAATTTACGTATAATATTATTTATTAGAAAATGTGATTAAAAAAAATACATTTTAAAATTAATATGGTCCAAACGGCTAAACTTAAGGTGTGTTTGAGCCACGTTATTTTGGAAGAATGTATTTTGGAGTAGTAGATTGATGGTGAATGTGTAGTTGAAAAAGAATGAAAAGTTATTGATGTGATGAAAAATATTATTTTATTGAAGAATGTGTGGTTGAAAATGAGTAGAAGAATGAAAATAAAAATTTTAATGTGTATTAAACAGGAGTTAAAAAATATCGTGGTTAGGTTGCGGTTGACTCCACTATTACCTAATATTATTGTATAAATTTTGGTGTGAAGAATGCTATGTAGAATTACTCGAGTTTAGTACCAAATTAGGTTGCAGTTAACTCCACTATTTTGATTCACCGAATAATGAAACGATGAAGTCCACTATTATCTAATATTATCGTGTAAGTTTTGTAGTGCATTAAATGTGGAAAAATGCATTAAAATTTTATTTATTTTTATTNATTTGTAATTTTTAAAAAAATGTATGATTAAAAAGTAGAGAAAATTTTAAATTTATGTGTAGAATATTTTATCTATGTGAATGTATAATTGAAATGAGTACGTAAAAAAATGATACATTAGTCTTTGTTTAAGCTTCATTGTTTAAAAAAATATTTTTCTGTAAATTCATTTCGATCATGGATACAATTTTTCAGTAAAATAATTCTGTATATTTTTTATTTATTAATTATATACTTTTCAAAAAATCGAAATTATAAAGCCTATTTTTCAAAAAAATGGGATTCAAACGCAGACGAGTATCTTTATTAATTCGATTCTCTCTCATCTGCTGCAGTACAGTGTGCACTGTGCGCATTATGACTACTGCAACTCTGTGGGCATCTGCTGCAACTATGCTGCCTTCATGACAGCTCTTGTCTCTGACAAAAATACGGAAATCCATAAACTAAAGGGGCCCTTTGATAAATATTTATTATTAAGAGTTGGTGACTGCATTTCCAGTGCCTGGCCTGGATCATGAGAAGATTGTACGGTTTATAACTTTTACTGCTACTTCACACTTTAACTTTTCATCTCTGTTTGCTTTCTTTACAAGTACCCCCGTCCCACCCAGCACTACTCTACACCCACTTACAATTTCTCTGATCAGCTCAAAGTTCAAAAATCCTCTCTTCCCAAATTGTAAAGCAACCATACTTCCCTGGACGAAATTGGTTGTCAAAAACACTTTGATCGAACACTCATAATAGAAGGCGGGTCTCATAGGAGTGTAAACGGTCCGATTTTATCAATTTTTGACATATTTTCAAACCAAACCATTTAAATCGATTTGAGCCAAAAACACAAACCAAACCATTTTAAACGATTTCACCGTATATTTTTTTGTATGTCTAATGTTATGACATTAATTCATTGAATTCAATATATATTTATATCTTACTAGCAATAAATATAAAACAAACTAAATATATCTATTACAAATTTAAATACCAACTAAATCAAAATAAACTAAAATATAGTTTTTTGTTTGTCATTTTAGACTAAGACGTTACTATAATGTTACAATACAAGTCTACTAAACTAAATATAAAGTCCAAAAAATATAATGATGTTCAATAAGATCTCGTGATCATCATATCTGAAAAACAAAATTACTGATTAAATGGAGAGGATAACCAACCATAATAATAAACAATTGTTTATAATATCTAAACATAACAATTACACAAACTTACCGTTGTATATTGTTACGAATTCGTTTCTCACATATACTCAAACATCAATTGTTGTCACACATGATTCATAGTCTCCATTGTCAAACAAATGTATTCGTTACATCATCATAGTATTGGATACTAGATAGATAAGAGAATCTTTAAAAATATGGTAATAGAAAATATAAATCACATGTCACAACTTTCATTGAATTATCAAATGCTTTCACTTCATCTAAATATTAGCGCAGCACTATAGGTTCATTCTTAATTTGCAACTAATTCTTTCCGCATATACAAGCATCAACCATCCTTATACCTAATAAACTCCCAAATGAATCAAGTATTCGACCTCTAGTTGAGAATGCGACTCAGAAGCAACTGTAGAAATTTGAATTCTGAAAATGAAAATGATTTTTGATAGATTAGGTTAGTCTTGAGATTATTAGATATAAATTAAGATTA
>CAIGRF010398935.1:0-18375 GCA_903798235.1 Fraxinus ornus
AAAAGGAGCCCCACTTTCCCTTGTGATGTTTTGTCAACGGGAAAGGTTAACAGTAATGGGTTTTTGACATTTAGTGAACTAATGGTGGAAAAATGGGGCTAAAGCACAAAAGGTCCCACGTCAGAGAAATGCACGAAATCTTTATAGAATTATCTCCAATCTTGAAAAAATGTTATAATGGAAATTCTTACATCATCTGTCTCTTCTAAGCGATTGAAATAAAAGTTCTGCATCATTTGGCCTATATTTTCGTAGAATTCAAGTACAACTTGTATACTTCTCTTTCTTTAACCAGAATGTTCTTCTGGTAATCAAGAAAAAATTATTTTAAATTTCATTTCAAGTTTATGTATTTCTCTTTATTCTTATGTGAAATGATTTGTCAGATGTAGAATATGTCGGAGAATGAATATCTTTTTTTGTAATATCTTCTAATGACTACTGGGAAATTGGATTCTTTGTCCGATCTGGGGCTCATCAGATTCCTTCAAATTCTGCAGATTCTTCAACTGTTTGTGGTAAGCCTCTGAAACGTGATTTACTTTGCTTCTTTTATCCCTTTTTTTCCTTTTCTTTTCTGGATTTTGTGTTATCGACAAGTTATTTGTCAAAAAACTGAATGAGCACATCAGTCTTTATGAATCAATCTTTTCTTCTTGATGATCAGGTGGGTAATTTTTGTTTTGAGATTGGTGAATTGTTGGACTTTTGAATATCTACGAGGTTGAGATTTCATTGTCTTGAGTTGAAAATTCTGAGAATCAATGATCGGAATTAGTTCCACAGATAATTAGTTTATTTGTCTGAAGTTCTGTGTCATATCTGCATGCTTTCATTTCATATACATTTCGTTGGACTCCTGGATTAGATGTTCAATTCAAAACTGAATTTTTTTTTCCTATCTGGCTAGCTGGAGTCCGTTAAAGTGATGATCTTCCTGGCATATTACTGCTTGAATTTGAGATATTGATTGAAATATGTCCATTAATTTTTCCCTTCTAGAGAGACAAAGAAGATGTTAAGAGATATATATCCCACATCGATATATGATGTTGACACAGACCAATTAATAAAGATCTTGGACTACTCCTCTTAACAAGGTTGACCTTTTAAGATGGATCCCTAATTCTTAATATGGTATTAGAGTCCATTATGCTCCAACGAGCAACTCTAAAATGAGCACGTGGATTTAAAGATTCGTCTGCTCAAATGAGTCCCATCTTGCGGGGGCGTGTTAAGGGATATATATCCGACATCGATAAATGATGTTGACTCAGACCAATTAATAAAGATTTTGAGCTACTCCTCTTAACAAGGTTGACCTTTTAAGATGGACCCCCAAATCTTAACAGAAGAAGCTTTAAGATTGCTTTTGGGATTCCATTTTTAATGGTGGTTCTTATTCAAATGAACATACTCAGTCTGCAGGATATAGTCGCCTACCCACAAGAGGATAGCAATTTAAATAATGGGTTGGCTAACCAAGATTTTCAAAGGTTCCAGTCACAAAATGTCGGAAGGGCAACATCATGAGAAATACGAAGATGATACGATTTGGGAAGAACCTCCTGCTTTGGCGGTAATCCTTGATGTCGTTAGCTATTGATCTTCACTGGTTTCATTTCTTTTGCATATGCATAAGCTATTTTCAGCATCGATATGGTGAAAATGGTTCGAGGTTGTGGGACAAACAAGTTTTCTCTCTATTATTATTGTTCTAACTTCGTAGTTTTGGGCCGGAAATGTAGGATGCATGGTCGGATTTTGACAGAGAAGAAATTGATCTTGCAATTGCACGGTCTCTGGCTGAAGAAGACACCTCTGTTGCTGAAGAAGACTTGTCTCTTGCTGAAAAAGATGAGAAAGGAAAGAAAGAAGAAGATGAGAAAGGAAAGAAAGTGATAGGTAAGTCCAGCAGGACGAGTAACTTACATTAATGCCCAAATGTGTAGAGTTCTTGTAAGTTCTTTGATCATTTCTTGTTGAGTTCTGAGAAGTATATGTAAGACTCAGCCTGATTTGTGAGATGGCTTATTTTTCTTCCAAGGAACAGGAACTTATTATTTCATCACTCTCAGATAGGCTTTAAAAGCAATATATGCAACTATTTTGACAATTGATTTGGCTTTCCATATGGAAGTCTGTGGGGATATAAATGGGGCTAGTAAAGAATTAGCGAGAAGTACAGTATGCCTCTATCTTGTTTATTATCGTGTAACTTGTGTGTGCATTCACTCTGCTTAAATCTTGGTTGTTTTGGGATAAAGAAGTCCAAATTATATTTGAACTTTTATCAGGCGCACATTGATGATTGCTAACTTAAACATGTTGATTGTCAGATACTGAATCTCAGTCTCACTTAGAAGAAGACGAACTGCTTGCAAAGGTTATTCAGGAAAGTCTGAACATGGAGTCTCCACCTCGACATGATTATAGAGGATACTTTCCACCTTATCCATACTACTATAACTCAGGGTACAGCTAATTAGTCTCTTTTCCATTTTATAATTTATCTTCAAATGTCAATTCACCAGTCAATGTATAACAAATTGGTGATAACTGAAGCTTTGACATGACGTCGATGGAAATAGATATATGGTCTTACTCTTTACATTTCAGTTATAAACATAATTTTTCCCTGCAAACTTTTTGTTAGACAGTGTATACAATGCAGAAATCAGGCCTACTTTTTTAGTATCCTTTATTCATCTCTCACAACTCTAGTTGTCTATTATGTAGGTTTGTAACTACACCATTCTTTTATATAAAGCTCACATAGCTTCAATGGTACTATTGACATTCTACAAGTAGGCATTCCACAAAAAAGAGAGGCATACTGGCAAGCGAATGTATACATTAACGATTCATTTAATTGCTGCAATTAATATATGAAGATTTGGAACTTTCAGATTGACTCATGTTAATTGTCTAGAATTTTTCGTTTGGTTCCAAATCCTTGATATTGGCATAGAGTGGCTTTGTTTAAAAGGAAAGGCATGTAAAGCACTAGATTTAAGGGATAATCTGACCTTCCAAAGTCAATGGATTAAACTGTTAATGCATATCTGCATTCCAAACAATTTTTCAATCTATTTTTTCTTACATCATTTGGACCTAATGTGGTTCTTGTAGGATTTGTGCTGGTTGCAATGGTGATATCGGTCATGGAAGATATTTGAGTTGCATGGGGGCTATTTGGCACCCAGAATGTTTTCGTTGCCATGCTTGCAATCAGCCAATTTCCGATAACGAGGTCTAGGATTATCACTCAAGTACTTGAAACCTATGTGATTTTGTTCTAAATAATGTTATTGGTTTTTAGTTGCTTGATATTTCTTATTTTTGATTCGTAATCATTAACAGACAGGTTTAAGAACTCTTTTCTTTTATATTTACTCCAGTTTTCGTTGTCTGACAATCGCCCTTACCACAAATCCTGTTATAAGGAGCAGCATCATCCCAAATGCGATGTCTGCAAGAATTTTGTGAGTATCTATTCTCAATAATATGTAGTATAAGATTATGTATCTCAGATTTGCTCATCCACTTTTCTAAATTAATAGCTCTTGCCACTTCAGAGTGATAACTGTAAAGAAATAAATGAGAAATTATGCCAATATTCCCTAACTGCTTTGCCCTTTCCCTCTTAGACTTCTAGAAGGGATCTGGACTACCAATAAAACTATCATTATTAACCTCCCATTAACTATTATTTTAAGGGTTTTTGGACAAGGGAGTGCAGACAACCGTGTTAAAACCTGCATGAAAAGTCTTGAATAGTACCGTAGTAGTCATTGAGCCACGGAAATTCTCGAAATTGACACTTCTAACTCTGAAATCAACCTATTTCCTGGTAGGATATATTGAACTAGAAAGATCTCCTATCTTTAATCCTAATATAGCATATGCCAGTGCCGGATTGGGTTGATAGATTTCCTTGAGTTGAACTCAATTAAAAAACGAAAAAAAAAACATTTTGGCAAAAGAAAGGGAGAGTACGAATGAATGACAAAATCGAGAAATTTGTAATATTGGCCAGATTAGTACAAGGCAGAAAGATTTTAAAATGATCAAAGTGTGCTATGATTACCAAAAGTGATTAGTACCAACTGACTGGAACTATGTAATCTTAAAACTCAATAAACTAAATAATATTTGAATTTGATGGTCACAACCCACAGACTTTATGCTGAGTACCATGAATATGATTATGACCATCCATCTTCCTCGCTTAGGCACCATGACACTTTGCCCAGTGCACATGATCATGGTCTATTGATTTCGGAATAGAATGGGGACATCAACTATATGTTTGTATTGCATTTGATCAGTAGTTACTGCTTTCAAATGTCATTGTTTTTTCACTCTGTTTCCCAAGTAAACGGGTCTTACGTACAAAATGCTGTATTCCATCTTAAATATCTGGCTGCTCTACTCTAAAGCAACATTTCATGAGTTTGTGGTGAGATTGTAGACACTGATTTCATCTTCAACTTTTGATCATTAAGGCTACATTGTTACACTATGCATATGATGAAGATGAATTGTTCTGTTCCTTTCTGGATACAATACTAACAACATGGTAGCTTTGGTTTTTCTGAATTGTTTTCCACCAACATAGATCCCAACAAATGCAGCCGGTCTTATTGAGTATAGGGCACATCCTTTTTGGCATCAGAAGTACTGCCCATCACATGAGCATGATGGAACACCTCGTTGTTGCAGCTGTGAGAGAATGGAGGTTTGTTGGGAAAATGATGTTCTAAAATAGAAAACCTGAAAAGAACAAGGAAAGTTATCGACAGGATTAGCCTTCAAGTTTATTTCTTTGATTAATGTCAAATTTTCTGATGCAGCCGGTGGATGCTAGATATCTGATTCTTGATGATGGCCGGAAGCTATGTCTAGAGTGTTTGGACTCCTCAATAATGGATACCCATGAATGCCAACCCCTTTACCTTGAAATTCAAGAATTCTATGAGGGTTTAAATATGAAGTTGGAGCAGCAAGTTCCAATGCTCTTGGTTGAGAGACAGGCCCTAAATGAAGCCATGGAAGGAGAAAAGAATGTAAGGTTAATGCTTTATAAACATTGTACCCCTACAAGATTTCCAAATTTTTTAATATTCATCTTTTGTCCAGGGTCATCATCACATGCCCGAGACTAGAGGACTTTGCCTGTCAGAAGAGCAGACCGTTAGCACTGTATGTATATCTTTTGGCAGTATCTTACTTTTAAATGCGTAACGTAAAGTTGTAAAGTCATGTTTTTTCTGTCTTTAAAATTGAAATTGGTGCCTGTTATCACAAAATCCAGATTTTGAAGCGGCCGAAAATTGGTGGTGGATATCGGATAGTGGATATGATTACTGAGCCTTATAGGCTAGTTCGTAGATGTGAAGTGACAGCAATTCTTGTTTTATATGGTCTTCCTAGGTGAGCAATGTTTCCCTTTTTGCCTCTAAATAGTCTATGCTTGCACTTTCAGAGCAAAGACCTCTTTTCTATTCAGGTTATTGACTGGTTCTATCCTAGCTCATGAGATGATGCATGCATGGCTGCGACTTAAAGGTGATTTTCATCTTACTTATGTTGCTTCCCTTGCAACTCACTCAAGTGCATGTTTGGTCCAAAGGATTCTATAATGAATAGCAATTTAGCTTGTTTTCTTCCTTGAAATTGTCTAGTGCTATCCAATCCTCAATAGCAAATACACCATAAGCGCAGTGTGTTGCTTGAACTACCGGCGCTTTTGCAGGTTACCCAAATCTAAGCCCAGAAGTGGAAGAAGGTATCTGCCAGGTGTTAGCTCATATGTGGCTAGATTCTGAAATTATTGCTGGTTCTGGTAGTAATGCAGCTTCTACTTCATCATCATCTTCCTCCACCTCGTCAGCAGCTTCATCATCATCTAGTTCCTCGAAGAAGGGCAAACGATCTCAATTTGAGAAAGAACTCGGTGAGTTTTTCAAACATCAGATTGAGTCGGACACTTCAACAGCTTATGGAGATGGTTTCAGAGAAGGCGATAAGGCTGTGCTCAAGTACGACTTAAAGAGAACTCTTGATCACATTCGGCTTACTGGAAGCTTTCCGTGCTGACTTCATTGGTGATTTACTCTAGATTTTCCACTCAGACATCATAGTGTTGGCCTGTTCATGCTAGTTTGTAAACGATTAAATGAGTAAAAAAAATAAATTAAAAAAGAAAAACAGAGTGATAGACGAAAAGCTGGTGGCTAAAAAATGAATTAAGTGATTATGATGTTCTCTTTGTAAGTTTTGACATTAGGCAGCAGGGATGGCAACGGGGCGGGTATCGGACAGGTCGACCATTTTCGCCCCCGTTCCGTCGGGTATTTTTATTACCTTACCCCATCCCCATACCCCATTTATCGTCCCATTTATTTTTTTATTTATTTTTAGTTTTGCATTTATTTTTTTATGCCTTTAATTAATAAATATTATTACTTTTTTACTAATTTGTTAAAAACAACTTATGTTCTCTTTAAAAATTATAATAAATTTATTATTTTTGTTCGATAAAAAACTTAAATTTGAAATTAATTTTAAATGGGGCGGGTATCGGGACGGGGACTATGTTTCCAGTACCATTTTCGGGGTAATGACCCTTGTCCCGTCCTCGCCCCGTTTACCCAGTTAGGTGGGTAATCCCCGCCCCATTCGGGGAGGAGTCCCACAGGTATCGAGTTGAACGAATTTTTTTACCATCCCTATTAAGCAGTTCATATTTTGTGTTAAATAGTCATACATAAAAGGATATCAAATGTTCATATTGGACATAGGCAAAACAAATACTCCTTTTAATGTCATACTAGTCTAAAAAAAAAGAAAGGGATTACTATGTTTGAGACTTTGTTTGTTACAATTACTGAGCCTTTTGTGTATTTGTTACTCCGTGTGGAATTTAAGAGCTTATTTGGGAGATATTTTTTCAAGTGAAAAATTTCAGGGAAGGTGTGGTTAAAAAGTGAAGAAAAATTTTCATAAACTGTGTGATTGAAAATGATTTCCAAAAAATCATCACAACCAAGCTCTAAGCTGAAAGAAAGACAATGGAAAAGATGAAAAGATTACTTCACTGGATCAAATGAGTAAAATCAGCAAAAAAATTATTCATTGGTTTAATAATGTGTAACAAACTTGTCCCCGTGTGAAAATATTATGGGAAGAATCTGAACTTTTAATTGACATCATCTTTGAAAAGTCAGGTATGAACTCAAAAGGGATGCTCTATCTGGCATCTTCTGTTGTCTGTTCCATTTGATCCTCACGTAAAAGGACAAAACAGATAAGACTATTGTTATTCCAGCTAGCTAAATTTATGGTTAACGACAATCAATAATGCAGACATTAAGGGGAAAAAAAAAATACCATTTTTAATGGTGTAGCCATCAACTATCTATTTTCTTAATATTTCTGCTAATTTCTTACATACAATTTAAAAGCAAGGACGAGTTCTTGCCGTCTAAACCTGGATTTTTGTAATAAACTAATCATTGTTTTTTCAAAAGACTGTATCATAAAAAATAAAAATCGCTATTAAAAAAATTAGTCGAACCATGACAGTTTTCTCGAGTTTATTGCCCTTGTGCATTATTATATCAGGATTTTTGTTAAATCATCAACAGTTTTTCTTCAGTTGAACGGCTTTTGTATCGACCGTTAATAAGATCCTGAAAATACATAATTTATACGCTCAGTGATCATACAATCTAAGTTCAAAGAAAATGGTAGTTCATTCTTTGCTCTCAGTATTTTCCTTGTTTTTCATTTTTTCATTCTCCCTTGTCACGGCTCAATCTCCTAATACTGCAGATACAACTTTTACGTGCTCCAAGAACTCGCCTGTATCGTGTGATACATATGTTACGTACAGAGTGAGATCACCTTTTTCAGATCTTGGAAATATATCTGAACTGTTTCAAATCAGCCGGTCAGATATAGTAGCAGCTAATAGTTTAGCATCAGAGAATGTTGAACTGGTTCCTGATCAGCTCTTACTGATACCGATCACATGCACTTGCAATGGATCGAATTATTTCTCTAATGCCACGTACAAAATTAAGAAGGATGACACCTTCTATTCGGTTGCAATCAAGCCTTTTCAGAACCTCACAAATTATCAAGTGGCGATGGACATGAATCCCACATTGAAAGCAAACAACTTGACAATTGGGGAGCAAGCGGTCTTCCCTTTGCTCTGTAATTGCCCTGAAAATTCATATTCAGACAAGGGGATTAAATACCTTGTCACTTATGTATGGCAACCGGTTGACGATTTAAGGGCTGTAAGTAACATGTTTAAGGCATCAGAGACAGATATTGCAGAAGAAAACAATAACAGAAACTTCACTGCTGCAATTTGTCTTCCGGTTTTGATCCCAGTAAACACTTCTCCAGTTCTACAGCAACGTTTTCCTCCTTCCGCCATTGGGAAGAAATCGAAACATTATTGGCTCCCCATTGCAATTTTAAGTACTGTAGTGGCTCTTTTGATTATTTTATCAGGTGTATTTGCGTATATACACCTTTTATACAAGAAAAAGAGAGCATTGGCCCGGAATAGTTCTTCGTTGGAAACATCTGATCTGATTCCAACCAAGAAAGTTTCTAAAGTTGAAATATTTGAGCAGAAAGCGAGTCAGGATAAGCTGCTTCCTGGAGTTTCAGGATATCTTGGAAAGCTGATAATGTATGAACTGCAGGTGATTATGAAGGCAACTATGAACCTAAATGAACGTTATCGTATTGGAGGATCCGTCTACAAGGCGACGATTAATGATCAGGTTTTTGCAGTAAAGAAAACACAAGATGCAACAGAGGAGCTGCAAATACTACAGAAAGTAAATCATGCGAATTTGGTGAAGTTAATGGGTGTTTCCTCAGACAATGATGGGAATTTTTTCATAGTTTATGAATATGCTGAGAATGGATCACTAGAGAAATGGCTTTCCCCAAAAAGTTTGTCGACTTTGGGCAGAGGGAAATACCTCACTTGGAGTCAGAGGTTATTTATAGCCCTAGATGTCGCGAATGGTATCCAGTACATGCACGAGCATGCTCAACCTAGTGTCGTCCATAAGGATATCAGAACAAGCAACATACTCCTCGATTCTACTTTCAAAGCCAAGATTTCAAATTTCTCTACAGCCAGGCATGCAACTTGCTCTATCATGTTAAAGATCGACGTGTTTGCTTTTGGAGTTGTTCTTCTTGAGTTACTTTCAGGCAAGAAAGTTATGGAAGCCAGAGATAATGGTGAAGTTGTGATGTTATGGAAAGAAATAAAGGGAATCTTGAAAGATGATGATCACAGAGACGAGAGGTTAAGGAGGTGGATGGATCCAAACTTAAAGAACATGTACCCTATTGAAGGCGCTCTAAGCTTGGCAACCTTGGCAACAGCATGCACATCAGATAAATCCTCCGAGAGACCAGGAATGACAGAAATTGTCTTCAACCTCTGCGTTCTAACTCAATCGTCTCCTGAGATGTACGACAAGTCTTGGACATCTAAATTTGAAGTTGAGGAAGTTTTGCCTGTTATTAGTCCAGTCATAGCTCGTTGATTCAGCATATACAATCAGAAGTTTGCAAGTGTAATTTTTCTTATCATGTAATATGGAAAAACTGAAAACAATCATGTATAGATATTCTCGCAGAGAGATTTTCAATTGAATGCTTTAGTTATCTTTGTTTAATGCTGATGAACAAATTTCTCCTGTGAATAGAAAGATCAGCCATTACAATTGTTGTTACAGTGTTGTGTTCATTACAGACGTTCGAATTACAAAAATCTGATATAAACACACTACTGTAGTCCGACGTCAATGGAAAAGGATTCCGAGTTCTGGACATCTAACTGGATCTTCATCAAAGCTGAAACTACTTCTGTCATGCTCAACCTGTTTTCTGGTTCTTGTGCCAAGCATGCAACGCTTAATTTCACCAAGCGTAATGCAAATTCGGTTTGATCTATGATAAAACCAAGAGAATTCTTTACTTGGAGGCTAGGGTCGATTAGGTCCTGAATCTCACCATTTGCATTTGTTACATCCATGGTTGACATGATTTTTTCTGACAGAAAAACTTCTTCTCCATTCTCCAGGAAAACAGCCTCTTTTCCTGTAATCAGTTCTAACAGAACAACCCCAAAGGCGTATACATCAATTTTTGGAGTCACGTTTCCATCTCGCAAATACTCAGGTGCCAAATAACCTTTTGCTCCTAGAACACAGCTTTTAAGAGAATTTCCATTTCTCTCTCTCTGGACTAATCTTGCAAGACTGAAATTCGCAATCTTGGCCCTTATATCTCTGTTGAGTAAGATATTGCAACTGTTAATGTCTTTATGCACATATGCTGGAGCAGTAAAGTTGTGAAGATAATGAAGCCCATTAGCAACATCTAATGCAATACGAATCAAGTAATTCCAGCTCTGAACATGTGGACAGTTCACTTTCTGGAGCCATTCCTTTAGAGATCCATTTTCCATGAACTCATAAACAAGATAGACATCTCCATCATGCTCACAGACACCATGTAGACTAATCAGATTGAAGTGATTGATCTTGCTAAGAATTTCAATCTCCTTTGTCACGTCTGTGCTCGTCTTTTTTATGGCTACTAATTTTCCACGAAGAACCCCACGATGAACAGAATTACTCAGCTTCTTCCGTGCACTGAAGTTTCCAGTAGCTGCCTCCAATTCTTCAAATGGATATATTTTCAGCATTTCCTCAATTCCAGCAACTTTATCTAGGATATGCTCCTGTAATTTCCACAGATTTTCCCCCTGCCTACTATTCGAAGAGGCTTCATTTGATCTGTTTTTCCTGTGATAGAAGAAACCAAAACACAGCACTAAACAGAAAACTGCTAAAGAAGCAGCAGTTCCTATCCCAACACGAAGTCCTCTAGAGGATCTTTTATGCTTCTTCTGAGGAGTTATTGGACTTGGATTAGAACTAAATGTTGGGTGGTAAGTTCTTGTCTGAGAGCTCAAGGGTTCTGTTTGAAGAGGGATCAATATAGTTGTGAAGGGATAAATAAGTGAATTTTCATCAGAAAAACCATTGGCGTTTGCTACACTTCTGCTGCTTACGTTGAACCGAACACTAACTGCAGGAATATCATCTTCCCAAGTGACCAAGTATGTTAATAGAAACTTGGTGCCCTTTACAATCTGTTGTTTTGTAGGACAAGCACATCTAAGGGGCACTTGAAATTTCAAACCTTGAAACAAATCCAATTCACCATAAGGATTCTCTCGCATAAGTGCACTGCAAGTGGTTAACCCCTGATATGTGTCGTTTGCGATTGTGAAATAGGTTTCATCAACGACTTGAGAAACATAAGATGTGTTGGCTTGATAGTACTGACCTGAACAGGAACAAGTTACAGGAACTATAATGTCTTGGTCCGGAGGCAAAATGTCTGAATTTGGGATATTATTCAAGTGTTCAAATTCCAGTGGATCCGAAGATGTAAGATTCGAGATGGAAGGGCATGAAACATAAGGAGGCTGTGTTCTGAAAAGTAAGAAGGCTTTGCAGGAAGGCTTTTCACCATTGCAGGTATAAAGAAAAGCCGGAGAAGGTCCTGTTGCATCAGAGTTGTTGCAATCTAAAATCAAATTTTCTGAATAATTCTGTTGTGCAAGGGAACTGTATGCTAAGAAGCCAAATATGATGAAAAAAAGAAACAGACTCTCCGTCAATGATGATTGTTTGAAGAACCGATGAGCAGGTGAAAAGTGCGAAATACTAATCATACCGTGTAGATGGAGTAGCTAATTTGTAACCTAAAATGGGGATCAGAAACGCTAAAGTTGACTAAATTTAGGAATCGATAACTTATTATGGCAAGCAGAACTTGCTTCTTCATAAAACACTGGCCTTGAACAACCAACTGTTCCATTAAACAACGTTAGACTTGTGGGGTGTGGGGTGGGGGGGGGAGACGATTTTGTACATATAAAATTTGTGAGAACGAGCCTCCCTTGACAACATACGAAAATGATTTAATAGATAAGAACACAGAGAAAGCTTGAATCTTCACACAATAAAGAATGTTGGCTTATGTCATGAAAGTCGAACCATCTTGCAGTAAAATATAGAAATTTACAGAACAACAGTAAAGTTAACTCAACCTATCATTAAAAATATTAGCAAAGAAACATATTTTGCTGATTTAACACGAATTGTAAAATATAAGAAAGAATGCAGTAACTATTAAAGCCAAAAATTATTGACTTGGTCCTTTTGATTGCAACAGGTAAACCTACAAAATACAATAATATTCCCTGATAAGAAATAAATGGGCACCTTGTGCTTGTTTTTTCCTGCAGCCGGCTGTCATCAGTTAAATCTTGACGACAGCCATGCGGAGGCGGAGTTAGAGGCCCTGTCAAACATAGACACACTACAGTTTTTACTTTTTATTAGTTGATAGAATAGAGATGGCAAAAAAACCCGCCCCGTTTCGAATGGGGCAAAAAAAACCCGTCCCGACAGGTTGGTCCTCGCCCCGCCCCGAACTCGCCCCGCGAAGTTAAATTAAAAATTAAAAAAATTAAAAAATTAAATATTATTTGTTTAATTTTGGACATTCTTTGTTTTCATTGCTTGGTTTGGATATTAATGTAGTTATTTTAAGTATTGTTTGTTTTGGATTATAAAATTTTAAATTTGTATTTAATTGGAAAGTTTTTGGTTTTAAAAAAAATAAATAAAATACAAACGGGGCAAGTTTCCGCCCCGCCCCCATCCCCATCTAAGGCGGGGCGGGGCGGAGCGGGGGATTGGCGGGGCGGGGTAAGGGCGTCCCGCCCCGAACTCGCCCCGTTGTCATCACTATGATAGAATGGATTAATTCGATTTGGGGGGAATAAAATCAATTCAATTCTATAGTTAAAAGAGGAGTAACTTCTTCATTTTCATCCACCATTCGTATTTACACATCTCACTCTAATTTTATCTATATTAAAATTTTATAAAATTATTATATTCATCTACAGATTTATTTTTTTAAACACTATATATTCATACTACTTGTATATTGACACCACCATCTTTATTTGTTGCACCATATTTTTTTTTTTATGTAGCAACTCCCAACCGCTACCTTTGAGTATGCAGTAGCCCGCAAATTATACAGAAGAGATAAACTGCACTAAGTAAGCTCGGTGCGACGGGTTCGACTAAGGTAGTGTTGGCAGGGGATTCGAACTCGTGACTTTCGGTCTCCGCGTTCACCTGATTCACCAACTCGGCTACCCGAAGGGATTTGTTGCACCATATTTTAATTGTATTAAGGATCGAGCTTTGCTCATTGTAATAATTATGTCCTTTAACTTTTGTTCGTTAAATTTTTATTTTCACTTTTCATTAATTATCATATGTCATCATTATTATGATTTTTGTCAAAATATTATATTTATGCATTTTAAATTAGGAAAGAATATTTTGTTGCACTTGTGCATTAATTTTTTTTTAATATGATGGACAAATAATCATTTTTACGTCATTTCAACGAATTTTTTGACGAAATATGTTATCAAATATGAGATGTGGTAATTAATGAAAGTTGGAGGTAAAAGCTTAGACAAAGAATATAAGTATTACAATAAGTAAATTTTTTAAATGCGATTAAACTTTAGTGTAATAATTTAAAATTTTTGTGAATATATAATTAAAAATGGAACATTGAACTCCGAAAATAATGTCCCGGCATATTGAAAATATTTCCACGACTGATAGTTTACGCTATCCTCATCTAAATCCAATCAACCTCCAAATCAAAAAATCTCATACTCCCCGAAAATATGAACCAAACAAAAATACAAAGAAAATAAAAATCCCCCAAAAAAAAAGAAAGTCTTCTTGTGATCATAATCTTCTTCCCATTTTTGCTTATCTCCAATTCTCTCTCTTCAATGGAAACCATTCTCTCTCCTCACTCTTTCTGTCCACTTTTCAAGGCTCCTTCTTTTTCCTCTCCCTCTCTCCAACCCAAATCAAGTTATTGGCTCAATCCCATTTGCTGCACCCTCAAAAAACAATCTGTTAAACAATCTTTTACCACACCCACAAGTTGGTTTTCTCAAGTGCATCAGGGATTAGCTGCGCTTGCCATTTCTTTGGCCCTAAACTTTTGCCCAATACTACCTAATGAATCTGCATTGGCTTCTGAGTTTGATGTTTTAAATGATGGTCCACCAAAGGAGACATATGTTGTTGATGATGCAGGTGTGCTCAATCGCGTAACAAAGTCTGATTTGAAGAGATTGTTGTCGGATTTGGAGTCAAGAAAAGGCTACCACATTAACTTCGTCACTGTCCGCAAGCTCACTGTAAGTGTTTCTAGTAGGTGTCCGCAAACACAGGAGTGTACCGTGATAAAGTTATAGCTCATTGGTTTTAGTTTTTAGATTTAAGAATGTCTACGGAGGAAACACATAATTATTTAAATTTAGTCTTAAACGTGCTCTCACTTGCAGTCTAGATTATATTTTGGATAGATTATGATAATTTGCATAAATGGGAGGCCGCTTGTGCATCTAAAAACATAAATTGTTAGAAAGGGGCACGATTATTCTTGAGATTTAGTTTTCAACGCTGACTTGTTCATGTCCTTTACCAAAGAGCAAAGCCGATGCATTTGAGTATGCTGACCAAGTTCTGGAACGTTGGTATCCAACTGTAGAAGAAGGCACTAACAAGGGCATAGTTTTACTAGTTACCAGTCAAAAGGAAGGTGCAGTTACAGGCGGCCCTGATTTCGTCAAGGCTGTTGGTGATACCATTCTTGATGCTACGGTATCGGAGAATCTTCCAGGTATCGCGTGTTTTTCATTTCTATCCAAATTGTGACGACTGTACTAAACGTTATTGATAGGAATAGATAGTTGAGTATATAGGTGCACACTGCTCGCAGGGGCGGACACCGAGTTTTTGAGTTAGGGATGCACGATCAAACTTTCAACAAAAATTGCAAGGACATTCGAAAATTTACGTCGAAAAAAAATTATACCACATGTATATTTACATCCGAAAATGTACATGGGGTATAACTTTTTCGGATGTAAAATTTCGAAATTTTTTTATGTAAATTATATTGAGAAATTTGTCGCGTAAAAATAATACGTTGATGAAATAATTGAAAATTTTGGAAGAAAAGACGAGTTAGACGCTTATTTCTAATAAGCACGTTTAACATACTTTTTAACTATTTTCGATGTCTGTTTAGACCATTCGATATGTCTATGTTTTAGTTCTTGAAATGAGCTTCGAGACGACATAAGCGATTTGTGGATTCGGTAAATTAGCATGTTATCGAAATTCTCGAAATACTAATTTGAAACGGCCTACTTTGACAAGCCGTAACATTTGCTATAATTGGCCGTATCGCACGCCATTAATGATGTAGAAGACTAGGTTGTGAACACTTCGAAATAGCATTAAAAATACAATATTTCAACTTCATGTGGAATCCCGTAATGACTTCTAAAATTGAGACAAAAACAAAGAAAATTTAAAAAAAAAAAAAAATGTTGCGGGGTCACGTGCCCCTAGGCCACCCCTTGTGTCCGCCCCTACTCGCAGACATGTTTATGCTTGATGAATATTAAAAGTTCCACGAATCCTTTTTGTAGCTGGATGAAACTAGCAGTATTAGGAGGATTTCGAGAAGGATATCAAAAAGTGGCTTTGTGAATTCTTCAACTACTGTAAAAGTGCTCACTTCAGAGAGTTTTCTCCTCTTTTTGTAGATAAATGATGAAGTTCAACCAATTTGGGGTGGTTACACATTAACACTGAATATTGTTTTTAACCGTGCATAAACAGATATTTTAAGTATGAGAAATAGTTGAAGATCATCATAGGCAGAGATCAAACTTCGCCTTTTGTAACTTACATTGGAACGTTAAGGTGCTTTTTCCATATTTTCTGTCATGCATTCAGGATACTCATGGACCCTAGTGGATGAAATTTCCTAGGTGGACGATATTGGCTCACACGTTTAAGCAAATGATGTTGAAATACTACATAATCATTAGCATTTTAGGAGTCTATCCTCAATGACATTGCTGATTATCTTTTGTAGTCCTAGCGACGGAAGAGAAGTACAATGAAGCACTATTTGGTGCTGCCAAACGGCTTGTGGCTGCCATTGACGGGCTCCCTGATCCTGGTGGCCCCCAGTTTAAGGACAACAAAAGAGAATCTAACTTCAAAACCAGGGAGGAGACAGAAGAGAAACGAGGGCAGTTTACCCTTGTAGTTGGAGGTTTGTTAGTGATTGCTTTTGTTGTTCCTATGGCACAATACTACGCTTATGTCTCAAAGAAATGAAATTATTACATCTTTTTCTTATCCGGATTTCTTTATTTCTCTTAGAGTTGAGTGAATGTATAAAATGTTCGCCAAATGTTCATATTTGAATACTTGATTTTTATAACCTTAAATCAGTAAATTAGTTTCATGCAAGATCCTTTTAGCTTTCTTTCCTGTCAGTAGTAGCCTTTGATAGTTCTTATCATAAAGAATTTTCCGTGGACATCAATCCAGGAACCTAAATCAAATATGAAACATGTAAAGCAGATATAAGCGCCTCTGGAATTATAGTTTTAGAAGGAAAGGCATCTTGTCTGCAAGTGGTAAATCAGGGTATTTTCCAGTGAGAATCCGTGTTGCAGCCTGTGTAATGAATCCCATCCTTGTTCACATATTCTGTACTGTCATTGCAACCTTTGGCCAGTCAACATCATTTCTGAGCCGAGCCAGCTCGTGCTCGCACATGGGACGAGCCGAGTGCGAGTTGGCTCGTTCCAAAATTCCCGGCTCAGCTCGCCCTTGGTGCACGAGGTTTTCATTTCAGTTTACCTTGCGAGCCAACTTGTTCTAGCCGATGAGTGGCTCGCACGAGGTTTTCGTTGTTCATCTCGACTCGCACCGAGCGGCTCTTCCCACTTAACACCTTAGCTCTTTGGTTCTTTGTTGGGCAAGCTCATCTTAATGGAACAATAATTCTCATGCCAACATCTAAGTTCCTGGTGGGACTACGGTTCTGAACGTGGAGTTATTGACGCGTTGATAAACCTTGAAAAGTGTTTACAATTAAGGGTGTGTTTTTCTCCCATTATTGGTAGAAAAATAGTGTAATGAATAGTATTTTTTTTGGAAAATGTGTGATTGAAATTTAAAGTAACTTTATTGGTTTGTGTGTAGAATATTTTATTGGGTGAACGTGTGGTGAAAAATCTTACTGTAGCAAATAAATATTTCCATGCTGAATGACAAAAGATGTATTCGACTGATAGTGCTGACCACTATGCACATCCTTAAATTAAGGAATTTAATTAGTGTTTTATTATTGAGTTATTAGCACAATGCCCCTTTACGTTTGAAATTCATTCTACAAAACGTCTCTTCCACACAATCCCAGCATTTTTTGATTTTTCATCCATATTTACTCACTTCATTACGAAAATCATCATTTTCACCTAATTTCTCAATAAAAAATTGTAAAATGACGAATGTATCCTCATATTTAAATAAAACAAAAAGGAAAAAAAATAAAGAACTAATTGAAAAAAAAAAGTACAATTAGTCTCAAATAAATTATTAAAAAATTAAAAATGAGAAATAAAAAAATAAAAAAATAAAAAGATTCTCTTCCTTTCTCCCTCCTCCAGCACCACCACCACCACCACCGGGTTAAAGAACTAATCCCACTTGGATTTCCAAATAACATAAAATCCATTGTCAATCCATTCAAAAATTGTGCATACTCTCCTTTCGGCCAAACACTCTCTCAACTAACCCACCAAGAAAAATTGCAAATTGAAAACTTGAAATCCCAATCCCAATCCCAAAAGCCACCATTTCCCATTCATAGAACCATTCAAAAATTCTCTTAGTAAGCAGTGGTATATTTCTCATCTTTACGGCCCTCACCTTGTTTCCTTGATAGATTAAAAGATTAAATATATCAATGGTTGCATCCTTCTTCCCTCTTGGAGTCGCCCGGCAGAGCAAATCAATCAGAAGTGGGATAGCTCTAGTTGCTCCTATTGGCATAGCCGGACCTGAAGAGAGGCCCAAGAGGTTGTTGCCCCAGGCCCAGCTCTTTAGAGAGCCCAATTTTTTTTTAGGAAATTACACCTAATCTTAGGTGTAGATTTTCATTTTCACAAATTAGGTTACTAGTTTAACATTTCAAAAATCAGGTTTTTTATATCTAATTAAATAATAATTAATCAATTATTAAATTTCATCCTAATTAATAATTTAATCCCAAAATCAAACCTAATTTCATTATCCTCCCGTCCCAATCTTCTCTCCTCCC
>CAIGRF010398939.1:1920-14840 GCA_903798235.1 Fraxinus ornus
TTGCTCATTTCACAAATTTCAAGGAACAATTTTCAATACTAGAATTAATAGTCTTTCCACCATCATGGGTTCTTCCTTAATGACGCATGCCTAATCTTGTCCTATATAAGCCCTCATCCACATTCACATGCTACCACTCACTATTATTTTTTTCAGTCCAAATAATATACACATAATTGAGGCGGAAATTGTAAGAGGGATCAAGCAATTTTATTCGATCTTTATTACTCTTTCTTTTAAATTTTACAGTAAGTACGCTACCTATATTTGAATTAATATTATGTTTCAAGAAAATTATTGTGGGTCACATATGGTACAATATGATTATGATTAGCTAAGGAGACCAAAGTTTAGTAGCGCTACACAAAAATTCTTACCACCTATGTTCGGTAAAATTCTTGTGTCTCCATTATATTGATTATGATTATTATGCTTCTTTAAATTATACTCGATAATAATTCATAGCGTACTTATGGGGATTTTATAAATCTCACTCTATGATATTTCCCGTTTCAGGCATTTGATAGTTCGAGACAGTCAACGTGGAGATAGCAACGGGTTATGATTAATAAATTATATTGTGTTTGAAACACAACTTTTAATTTTCATCTTTTTAAGACATTATTTAGGCTATGTTTTATGTCAATGCATCATTCATTAACATTAAATTTCGTAATTAATTAATGAAGTTAAAACCGCTTCTTTTATTTACTTAATGAGTAAAACCGTTTCTTGTTACTATTTAAGTCCCTATGAAAAAAGGAAATCGAATTTTATTTAGTGACACTCGAATAGTCAAGGATTCGGATCGTTACGGTTGGTATCAGAGCTAAGAGTTTTTTTAAACTCGGTTATGTAGACTTAACATATATTTTCAAAATTTTGAACTTTACGAATTTTGTTACAAAAAATATATTTGACTCACTATTCATATGAACAGTAATGCGTAGTCACTGTTCATCCTGAACACTGACGCGGAGTTACTGTTCACGTGAACAGTGACTACGCGTAACTGTTCACGATTTTATTTAGGCTTGTTATGCGTATAAGTCAATAATAATATGAGATTTTGAATGTTATAAGTGTTTACTATTATACATATGATATTATTGATAGAAGACCTCAATCTTAGATTTAAACTAATTAGAAACCATGAGATATATAGATGGTAGCTATGTGATTTTAAATACATGTCAAGCTTAATGGGAATGACTCAACTAGAGATTAAGTTTGCAATAATGTAGAATCAAATATTACACGAATAAGATTAATAATGAATCCACGTACAATAATTCATCCCTTTATCACTTCCTTTGTAAAAACAAGGGAAAAACTGTGGATGATTATTAATACATTTTCTTAAAGTTCCAACTTTTGGTACGATAATTTATTCCTTTATCACTACTTTTGTATAAAACAAAAGAAAAACTGTGGATACTAACTGGTACTTTCTCTTCAATTTTCAATTATTAGTACTCCCTCTCTAAAAAAATTTATTTTTGAAAAGTTCTTTTGGAAAGAAAAGTAATTGCCCTCATTTTTTCCAATAGATGGTGAGTGGACAAGGTCAAACCAGTCAAACAGAGAGGCACATTCATTTTACTTGGTTATATAGGAATTACAAGAGAAACCCAAACCACGGTTTGACACAACACTTAGATGCCATGAAAAAGATTTAACAAGGGGCAAGAGCGGATGGATATCAATTTCATAGGGATGAGATCGTGTATCACCTTGACCGAAACCCTTACTCCTTACTAGAGGCAGTTTATCACAGAAATTGAAAAGACCTTTAACTACCAGACCTCTCCCGATCTATTACTTCGATGTATGAGGAAAAGTGAAGGTGAATCGTAAAAACGTTAGGTATACCAGTGGGATGCCAGGCTTCAAACCCAATCTAGGCAACGTCATAAAAATACCTGAAGTTCACTACGAGAGAAATTATGTTGAAGATGACCCGAGTGAAGAATACAACCCTACGTCATATTCCGCGATTAACCCGAAACAAAAAAGCCCGAGGCGAATAAAAGGGAGGGTACTGGGAAGAATTATTAGATGATGCCTAGTTTTCTTTACGTTTAAATTTATGTTCTTCAATTTTTGAATCTCAGCTTGTTTGGACACTAGGTATGCCTGGTGGTCCGTTATTTATGTGAACTTATGAATGTTTATGAATAAAGCATGACATTCCTTTATGTTTCATTTTCTCAATTTGACTTAACTTTAAATAGTTACTATCATTTAATTAAGGCTATGGCTCCCCAAAGTAGAAGGACTAACAATAGCAATAAAACCCAAGATTCCACACAACATGTTCAGCCTCAGCCTAATACGACTGACCCACAGTTTGCCCAGTAGTTTCTTGCTATGATGCAAACTTTTGCACAAGTTGTGGTACCACCACCACCTCCTCAATAGTCGACACCACCATTTTTTCGCCTCCTCAACCAGCACAACAGCATGAAGCTGTTCTCGAAACTAGGACCACTACTGCTATCGTTGAGCAATTCAGGAAACAACATCCCCCTATCTTTTATGGTAGTATGGACCTCTTGGAAGCGGAGGACTGGCTGGTGGGTATGGAGAGAATTTTTGAACTCATTGACTGCCCGAAACCTAGAAGGGTGATATGTGCAACCTTTATGCTACGTAAAAGTGCTAGGCATTGGTGGGACAACACTGCCAGATCAAGGGCTCTTGGTCATGTTTGGATGTGGGATGGAGGCCTTTCTGAAAAAGTACTACCCCAGTAGTATCTGAGATCGGAAGGAGGCTTAGTTCCTCATTTTGACTCAAGGCTCAATGATGTTGACTGAGTACAAGCAAAAGTTTAAAGATTTGACTCATTATGCTCTTGAGTTTGTGGATACAGAGGAGAAGAAGGTGAGACATTTTGAGCATGGTTCAAGGGATGATATTTGAAACAGTCTATCATAATGTATAAGCTTTAAAACTATCATGATGTGTTGGCAAGGGCACAATTGGCAGATTTCAAGAACCGCACTAGTTGGGAGGAAATGTCGCATAATGGAAAGTCAGAGAAGCAAAAGTGGGTGGATAACAAGGGCAAAGAAAAACAAGATTATGCCAAGAAGAGCCGATGAAATTCAACACAAAATGGCAACAAGAGTTACCCACACTGTGAAAAATGCTAGAAGTATCACCAGGGAGTTTGCCTTTTGGGGATGAATTCATGTTTTCAATGTAGAGAACAAGGACACATGGCTCAGTATTGCCCTAAGTATGGGAAGAACTAGCAAAGGCCACATGGGAACAACTAGCAAAGACTACAGAGAAGCAATCAATAATGGCTACAGGGGAACAACCAACATAGACAAGGCCATGCACCATGCGGACATGCTAGGGTTTATACATTGGTAGGGCAGGAGGAGGATCAGAATTGAAATATCTTGGCAAGTAAAGTCCTCATATCCGTCTTACTAGCCTATGTATTGATATATTCTGGTACAACTCACTCCTTTATGGCCCTTAATTTTGTATGTAAACTGGATGTTAAAGTTGAATATGAACAATTCCCTTTAGTAGTGACGATGCTCACTGGGGATATAGTGAATACTAATCACATAGTTAGAACGTCAAGAGTAGAAATCGATGGTAGATCATTGGAGATGAAATTATATGTATTAGATATGGACAAATTTGATGTGATTTTTGGAATGGACTTGCTATCCAAGAATCACGTGATAATTCGTTGCTTGGAAAAAGAAGTGATTTTTCAAAGACCTGGGAAAAAGGAATTTCGATTATATGTAGCTGGAGGTGGACCTTACCTTGCATCTTATCTGCTTTGGAAGCCGATGGGTTGTACCATTAGAAAGCACTATGGGAATCCTGATGTCCGTAATAAGTAAGGAAGAGAACAATAAATTGACAGTTGATGAGTTAGGGTGGTATGTGAATATCCAGAACTCTTCCTCAAGGAGTTGCTTGGCATGTCTCCAGAATGAGAGGTAGAATTCATAGTCGACCTTATTCCAGACTCGGTACCCATCTCCAAAGCCCTATTAGAATGGCACCCAAAGAATTACAAGAACTGAAGGTACAACTGGAAGAACTATTGGAAATAGGTTTCATCTGGCCCAGTGTATCGCCATGGGGATCACCGGTGCTATTTGTTAAGAAGAAGGGTGGATCGATTATGATATGCATCGATTACAGAGAATTGAATATAATCACTATCAAGAATAAGTATCCTCTTCCATGATTGAGGATTTGTTTGATCAGCTCAGAGGTACAGTGACATTTTTCAAGATAGATGTAAGGTCTTGTTATCATCAGTTGAGAATCAAATCCAATAATATCTCTTAGACCACTTTTAGAACTCGGTACAGACACTACGAGTTCTTAATTATGTCACTTGGGCTAACTAATGCTCCAAGAGTTTTTATGAATTTGATGAAAAGTATTTTCCACAAGTATCTGGATCAGTTTATTATCGTGTTCATCGATGATATCTTGATCTACTCAAGAAGTAATGAGGAGCATGAAGAGCATTTAAGGATTTTGTTGAAGGGTTTGAAGAAAGAGAAGCTCTATGCCAAGTTCAAAAAATGTTAATTTTGGCTGAATCGAGTAACATTCCTTAGAATATTGTTACGACCTGAGGGATTGAGGTGGATCCTAGTAAAGTGGAGGTAGTGTTGAATTAGTCAAGGCCAACTAATGTAGGAGAAATTTGCAGTTTCTTTAGGCTTAACAGGATATTATCAGAGATTCATTGAAGGATTCTCCAAAATTTAAGGACCACCGACACATTTAACACGCAAGGATGTAAAGTTTGACTAGACAGAGAGGTGTGAACAGAGCTTTAAAGAATTAAAACAGAGGTTGGTGAACACCCCAGTGTTAAACATACCCAATCGGTCATGTGGTTTTGTGATCTATAGTGATGCTTCAAAGCAAGTTTTGGGGTGTGCCTTAATGCATCGCGACAAAGTGGTTACCTATGCATCGAGACAATTAAAGCTGCATGAACAAAACTACCCCACACACAACTTAGAACTTGCCACGGTGGTCCATGTATTAAATCAGTCTTTTGACTATATCAAGTTGAGATTATCTCAGAAAAGCGAAAGGATTTCTCCATAGCTGAAGATAAAACATTATATTATCAAAGATGGATGTGTGTACCAAATATGGAGAAATTGAAAAGAGAAATTCTAGAGGAAGCTCACTCCTCTCCTTACTCAGTACACCTAGGAGGCACCAAGATGTACAAGGATTTGAAGGCAGTATTTTGGTAGGGAGGGATGAAGAGGGATATAGCTGAGTATGTTAAGAAACTTTTGGTATGTCAGCAAGTGGAGGCCGAACACCAGTGACCGTTGGGATTACTTGAACCATTGGAAGTCCCAGAGTGAAAGTGGGAGCATGTAACTATGGACTTTGTGATTAGTTTTCCAAGGTCAGCAAGAGGCCACGATGTTGTTTGGGTCATAGTGGATCGGCTCATTTCTTACTGGTTCAGATGATATTTAATATGGACTAGTTCACGCAGTTATATGTGAATAAGATAGTAAGGATACATGGTGTACTTGTTTCTATTGTGTCGGATAGAGATTCAAGGTTCACATTGAGCTTTTGGAAAAGTCTACACCGAGCTATGGGAACTAAACTAAGGTTTAGTACGGTATTCCATCCTCAGACGGATGGGCAATTTGAGCGGACAATTTAAACATTGGAGGACATGCTTCGGACATGTATGCTCGAGTTTGGGGGACAATGGGAAAAACACTTACCATTAATTGAGTTCTCATATAACAATAGCTACCACACTTCAATTGACATGGCACCGTAAGAGGCATTGTAGGGAGAGAAAGTGTAGATCACGAGTTCATTAGGATAAAGTCGATGATCGAAAGATCTTGAGGCCAGAGCAGACGATGCATGCAGTTGAGAAAATTCGCGCTAGCATGAAAATTGCCCAAAATAGACAAAAGAGTTATGCAAATAGAATGAGAAAGGGTGTGGAATTTTCAGTTGGTGATAAGGTATTCCTCAAAGTGGTACCAATGTTTATTAGCCCGTTCGAGATCTTGCAACGTATCGAGAACGTCGCATATCAGTTACCGTTACTACTAGAACTTTCAGTTGTACATGACGTCTTTCATGTGTCAATGCTTAGGAAGTATGTCCCTGATCCGAGTCATGTGGTCAACCATCAGTCTATTGAATTACAGACAGGTTTGAGCTATGAAGAAGTACCAATAAGAATTGTTAATCAGAAATCTCAAGCCCTTCGAAACAAAGTGATCCCGCTAGTGATAGTATGGTGGTGTAGTCACTCGGTTGAAGAGGCTACGTAGAGTGAGAGGTGGAGATGCGGGCCAAGTACCCACAACTTTTCGATGAATTTCAAGGTAAATTTTGAGGAAGAATTTTATTTTTAGGAGGTAGATTATAACACCCGCACCCGAATTTCTAGGTCTAATTATGAGAACTAAAAATTTAGGGGCTCATTTGAGGGTTAATCCATCTTCTAGGACCTTGTAGCAAACTTAGTATAAATACTAATTCAGTAATTCCCACACATTTTGTTCTTTGAAGAAGGGTTCAATGCTTGGTCAAACCCTTATATAGAAATTTTTGATATATGTTTTTTTGTCATATTCATGATTGACCAAACACAGGGTAATGTGTAGTGTGGATACATGTGTCTATAGAATGTAGTATTCACGTGAAGAATAAAGGAGAGATTCTTGCTCATTTCACAAATTTCAAGGAACCATTTTCAATGCTAGAATTAATAGCCTTTCCATAATCATTGATTTTTCCTTAATCATGAATACCTAGTCTTGTAAGCTTTGAGTGTATTGTAAGGGTCATCTTAAATCAAATCTCTACGATTTTCAAATATAAAGTAAGGGTGCCAACAGCTTTGAGTGTACTCTTTTTTACTGAGGTGTTTGGTTACCTGGAACCCTTACAAAGAATTACAAACATAATTAGAGGCTCTAGAATTTACAATTCAAGTATTATTAGAAAGAACCATTAATCAAGACTCAATGAATAGAGCATTTGCCTTTACCTTGCTTCCCCTTAGCTAGGTGATGCGGGCAATTTCTCTTCTAACGATCATTTTTTCCACAAATAAAACATTTTCCCTTTGGTTTTCCATCGGTACTAGTTTTCTTCCCTTTTCAGATGCCATCTTTCTTTTTGTTTGGCATCTTCCTCTTGATACTCCTTTGCCACGAGAAGGCTTAGGATGAGAAGGTCCGATCGTCACAATCAAAGCATCTCCACTTTTGGCCTTAAGAACATATTCTGCGCTTTGGAGCTCTTTCATAAATTCCATCAAAGACGTGTTCATTTTGTGTAGATTATAATCAACTTTGAACTCTGAGAACATCTTAGTGAGAGTTTTAAGAATCATGTCAATCTGGGACTTGGAATCAATGTCAACTCCTAAAACCTCCACAACATTGAAGTAACCAATCATGGTTAACATATGGTCCCTTATAGATGTACCGAGTTTCATTTTGTTTTCATGATTGCCCTAATGGAAGCTTCGGGTTTGATGTCCAAACATCTCTTGAAGATTTTTCATCATGTCAAAAGCAGATTCTATATTCTAATATTTTTGTTGCAGTATATTTGACATAGATACTAAAATGTGGCGACAAGTTATCTTATGAGAATGACACCACTTTTTATATGAAGTCTTTTGAGATTCAGTAGAGCCATCTTTAGGGGTCTCGAGATAAATTTCAATCAGTACAAATTTTTGTTTTTTCAACGGTAAGAACAATGTTAAGATTCCTTTTCCAAACAGTGTAGTTTTCTTCCACAAGTAGGTTTTTGTTAAGTATCACTGATAATGGAAAATAAACTATTCGTGTATTAATAAAATGAACAATAATCTTTGTATGATGCATGTACGTAAGTATGCAAATTTACACTACAAGAAAATGAGGCAATAGAGATGGAATTTTAGCAACGGACATTTTCTGTTGAGATTACCAACGAATTAGCAACGGATTATTATTTTATTATTCTTAAAAATTATATATTAAACTACCGACGGAATTACCAACGAAAGTCTTCCGATGGTATAATTTCTTAGCTTATCCGTCGATAAAAAATAATAAATAATTAAATGATAAATTAAATAATTTATCAATGACTATACCAACGGATTATTCCGTTGGANNGATTACCAACGAATTAGCAACGGATTATTATTTTTTTATTCTTAAAAATTATATATTAAACTACCGACGGAATTACCAACGAAAGTCTTCCGTTGGTATAATTCTGTTGCTAATCTGTCGATAAAAAATAAAAAATAATTAATTGATAAATTAAATAATTTATCAATGACTTTACCAACAGATATTTTCGTTGGAAAGGAAAAAAAAAAGAATAAAATAATTTTCAATGTAAAATATTTGTTGATAAACAATTTCCCTCTAAAGTTTTCACTTCCCACTGAATTTTTTATATTTCCTTCTAAGGCCCTATTTGAACCCAACTTTCCCTTTCTTTTTCTCACGCCAAATCGCCCCATTTCTGGAACCCAACTTTCCCTTTCTCTTTCTCACGCCAAATCGCTCTCCCTTTCTTCTCAAACCACTCTGCCATTCTCATTTCTCACGCCAAATCGGTCCCTTTCTGGAGAACCCGCAAGAAACCCCAAAAGGTCGGGTAATCTGCTAAAAGGTAGGGTTTGAAATTTCACGTTTTGCTGGGATTCATTGCTGAAGTATCTGCCAGAATGTTGCTAGCAAGTTGGTTCCTCATTTTGTTCTATAATGTAAAGTATCAAACCCACAGAATCTGCCCCATTTCCATTGGCTTCTTTCTTCCCGATTTCCCCAATCCCCATTGTCGTCCGACTCGTCCCCAAACCCAATCCGACGATCCACCCCAGCCAATGACCATGAATGACGAGTCACGAGTCCAGTCCATATTCCATAGCTAGTAGCCCAGCACTGTTTACGATTCACGTGGTATGTTATGTATTTTTTATTTTAACAGTTTGGTGGAATATTTTTTATTTCTTTGAATGTAGCAGTAGGGACTGTTTTGAGGGCGGCCGAGGGCGAGGAGGTTGAGCCGTTTAGGGGATTGTGCTTCTAAATGTTGAGGGAATTCAGGATTGGGAGTGTATTTTGTGGCTTGAAATTGGGGCTTTTTAGGGTTTTCGATTTACTAGCCGTTTAGTGTTTGAAATTGGGGCTTTTTAGGGGATTGTGCTTCTAAATGTTAAGGGAATTCAGGATTGGGAGTGTATTTTGTGGCTTGAAATTGGGGCTTTTTAGGGTTTTCGATTTACTAGCCGTTTAGTGTTTGAAATTGGGACTTTTTAGTGGATTGTGCTTCAATATTTCTTCAGCCATTTTGTGAGTTTTTGTATTTTGGGTGTTGACATTTGAAATGGATTTTTATGATTTATGTTTTTGTGGATCTATATTAGATATATACTGGAAGAATGAGCATCGATTGATGTGCGCTGGGGAGATCTGCACAGCTGCACTAATGCTGAGAGGGATCGCCATGAGAAATCTGTATTAATTTTGGTTATCATTTTATTTTTTGTATTTTACATTTTCTTGGGGTGATTTGATTAGTATTTGTAAATGATAATGTTGAAAGTAATTTTAATGTAGGTGAAAAACTTATTGTTAATTACCGAAATGCTAGTTTGTCTTGTATGAAGAATAGAATAAATTTAGTGTTCATTGTTTATAAACATTGAGAATTGAGAGGCTTAGCTTAAAAGCCAAAAAGAAGTCATTAAAAGTAAGGTTAAACTTGCTCTAGATTCTCTGTCTTTATTGTAATTGTATCATTTGTATGGTTGAGGTATATCTTGCAAATTAATCCATTTAACGAATAGCACAGTTTGGTTTGACTGCTTTTTGAAGTTTCGACTTTCTAGTCTTCTTGGAGAGGAGAAGGCGGCATTATTTTGTTTCTGTTTTTGTCATTTCCGATAAGGATTTTGCATGTGGTGGCTGGGGATAGGGAAATTTTCAGGAACAAATTAAAGCAAAGTTCTCTTCTATGCCTACTTTTGGCCTCAATAAATTTTTGGGGACATTGTTTATGGCTTTGAAGACCAAGAATATCCAAAGAACTTCAGGAAAACCATCCAAGTAAGTTTCTTCATTTCAGTCTTTCAAATGCTACAAGGCCTTTGGTTAATGTTCCAAGTAAATGAGTGAATTATTTAATTGTTACTCATGTATGCTTTGATGTTCTTTTCCACCAAATAATGGCTGTTCAGTATAGGATCCCTGATCATGTCCACATATCTCAAGATTGTAGGCACCTCTTTTCTCACATATTTGTTGCCAATGCAGCCTGGGTATGTATTCTATCGATGTATTACACTTGTTGGAGAACTCATTTCACGTTTAGTGTATGCTTTATCATTCATCTTTTTTAAGTTGTGACATAAGCTGAGCCACTTTCTTAATTTTAATATTGATTGTCAACATCACAAGTGGGCTTTGTAATGTTCCATTTAAGATTTTGTAATTGGATTTCAGATTACAATATGATTTTCTTGGTGCAGAGGATCTCACTCAAAGATATTAAGACACACCCATGGTTTCTGAAGAATTTGCCGAGGGAATTAACTTATGCAGTTCAAGCAGCATACTACAGGAAAAAAAACCCGACCTATTCCCTTCAAGGTGTGGGGGAGATCATGAAAATTGTTGACGAAAATTGTAGTAGTAAATTTAAATAGTTATTCAATTTTTTTTAAAAAAAAATTTTCAAATTTGCGACGGAAATAATGACGGAAAATCCAAAGCTAATTAACAACGCACCTAAACCCGTAGGTAATTTGCGATAGAAAATTGTAGCTAATACCGTCGCTAATTAGCTACAATTTTGTCCGTCACTAAACATCGACAGAATATTTCGTCGCCGTCTCTGAAGCCGCATTTTCTAGTAGTGAATTAGACCTAAAACTATGTTTTTAATTAAAGATCTAAAACTCTTGCAACTTTTAACACTTGCTTTATAGGAGGCCAATGTAGTTTATCAATAAGGTTGTGTCCCTTCCACTCATTTTATTAAGCTAGGCATATCATGCCACAATTAAGCCCATGTTTGTCATCCATTTTCTCAAACATTATTTGCTACAGTAAATAATATCCACCACATATTCACTCAATAAAATATTATGTACACAAACCAATAAAATTATTTTACTTTTCAACCACATATTCTAAAAAAAAAAAAAAACTATTCAAAACTCTATTTCTTCTACCAAAATTGGAGACAAACAGGCCCTAAAATGAGGATTGATTATTATTGTCCTATGAATAATATTTTTTTTTTTTTTGGAATCTTCTATAGTCCTTCAAAATTCTCATATATAAGTGTATTAACCTCTGTTAATAATTTTAAAATATTAAAAAAAATGAAATATTATCTATAGGATAATTACCTCATCATTTCACTTTAAAATATTCCATTTTTAGATCCAAGTTTAGTTAATCAAAATTACACAGTCTTCTTTTAGGAAGACTGATGTAATTCGATATTAGACATTGTATTTTAATAACAAATCGGATAACGGAGGAGGCCATAGGTTCCTACTTATTACTTTAAAAAGTTAGATTTTCATATAATAATTAATCAACCAAATATATATAATTATAATGGCACCAAATTATTAAATATAATTTTTTAACCACTTCTAAATAATTTAGAGTGATAGAATCAATGCATATGATTTTAGTGCATCCGGTGACGATAGCCCCCAAAAGGGCATCCACTATCGTTGCCGAAGTGGCAACCGCAGCGGCAAGCTATAGCCGCTGCTAGCAGTAATATCATAGCTTCTTCTGCTGCTATTAAGCGTAGTGATTGTCATCGCTTCGATCGCCATCACCGCCACCTTGAACATGGTGATTCCACCATGGTTTTTGCTCTTGTTTGTCTCATTCTTCATCCCAATCTTTTAACAAACATCTCTATACCATAAGTTTTTTTATCTTCAAAGCACTGAGTCTTCCATAATAATTCAACAACAAAAAGAAATGTTTGAACCCCAAAATTCCATCCTCTTCTTTGATGCAAAAGTGTAGAAAATTTGAAAATGAATGCACAAAATCATAGTGCCATATGACTTACATTTATCTAGAGATATTACAATAAATAAATTAAATTAGAAGAATGGGAAGGGAATATCCTCGAGCCAAAAGTGATTATATAGATATCTACTTTAAGCATAAAAAGTAATAAACATGTCAAATTAAATAACCTAACGCCACTCATGTTAAAAATACATATTAAACTTTAAGATTTTAAAAACAAATCCTACTCAAGGATCCCTAGAATCATTGGTTCTGATAACATTTGTTGATTTTTAAATTTAATCACAAGAGGAAATTGATTTCTTTTCTAAGATTAAATCCAAATAGATATAGATCTTAGATTTCCTTTGAGGTTATTTGATTTTATTTTTAAATCTTCACACATAAGGGTGTGATTATAACCTTAGAAGAACTTCTAATATCCTTCCACCTTTCTAGCCAAAGCTTCCTCCCTTAAATCTTCTCTCTTGTTCTCTACTTTTAGGTGCCTCCCTTTTTGAGAAAATAGGAAAATGTGGCTAACCCTAATATCTCACAAAAGGCATATTTATAATACTCAATTAAGGTTTCATAATTGCATAATTTTTCTTGAATTTTATTGTCGTATTCTAATTAAGGCTCACACCTTTATTAGAGCTAAGAGAAGGACCGCTCCAATAAATGTTTCTAACTTGGTCAACTCGTGATCAATTAAGCCCATGTTTGGTATCCTTTGATTTACTTTGATTTATTTCTCATACTCATTTTCAATCACACTCACACAATAAAATATTCTACACGTAACTTTGATTTTTTCTCACTTTTTAACCATACATTCTCAAAAAAAAAAAAAAAAAA
>CAIGRF010398987.1:19885-40181 GCA_903798235.1 Fraxinus ornus
TTGGAAACCAACAGAGACTGAAGTACAAAGTATATACTAGACAGAATTAAGAGCAGAAGTTTACTTCCCTTTTACCGTCCAGAAGCTGCCTTCCTCTTCCCTTGCACAGGTTGTTATTTTCTTCAGTTCAGCCGAATGGCATAGGATCAGGAACAGCCCCTTCCACGCCTTGCAATCTCCTTCCAGAGAGAGATCAAGAACCAACCAAACCTCCTTCAACCTAGGCTTGTGTCATCGACTAAGCAGTCTACCAAAATAGCCAAGAAAAACACCCAAATCTCACCTATCGAACCAACCCCAGAGAAACCGAACCCTTCAGGCCTTAGAACACACTGGTAGTTTCATCAATTAATGGGCTAGAAGGTCGATTTGGGAACCACCAAAAAGAGAGGAATAATGGACTCCAAAAACCAAAGAAAGAGACGAGAGAGTGTTTTGCTATGAAAGAGAAAGTGATATAAAGTAAATAAAAGTCATTTGTCAATTGGAAAAGTCTCTGTCCCCTTTCAATTTTGAAATTGAAACCAAAGCTTCCAAGATAAGCTATCTCAACCAAGTCATAAAATTGCAAGCCCAATAATTTGTTATTTGAACCACATAAGCCCACACTCTGCAATTTAGACAAAAACTGAACTGTACTAACAGTCTAGCTCCTCTCCTCATAGCCTCGACACAACATTCACATGGATGGATTGTGATTTGTGAAACAAAAGATTAGGTGTTTTTGTTTTCTTTTTAGTCTGTAAAATTCAGATTTCCAAATTCCAATGATTCAATTATTGTTGGCCATTACAGTTATTTTATGTGTAGGTGTGACCATAATGAAGAGACAAAACATACGGTAGCTAATTGTCCATTGAACTAAACTTGGATAATGTATTTCAGTGTATGTTCAAGGAACTGAACTCTGTTCTAAAAAAATCAGTAAAATTCTATCGAATTGCTTTCATTGCATGCACTCGCTTAATTTTCAAGTTGCTGCCTTCACTGTGAATTAGCTAGTCTACACATAATTGTACGCATGGCGGGGAAAAAGAGCTAGTGCTGTTTCTGGGGGATATGAAGAGAATACCTCGTCAAAGCCTACAAAAAGGTGTGCTCCGATCCAATTATTGTGCCAATTGTTGATTGATGCAGAAGAAGTTTTTCTAACCAGTTGATTAGATGTACAATCATGCTACTCAGGGGATTTTGACAGGAAATGTTGACAACCAACACTTGGCGTACAATCATTGGAAGAAAAAAACAAAAAAGGCGAATCATAGTTCACCACATCAGCTCTATCAACTTTCCGTCAAAAATTCTTGTTTGAGTAGCTTAATTCTTAGATGTATCCCCAACAAAAAACTTGTGAACACTTCCCTCGAGTTCAATCCAGCTGCAGCCAGGAACTTTCTTCAGGTCCCTTTCTTTCATTATTGTCCTAAGCTGTCTAACATAGTCCCATAGACCAAATTGAGCATACATATTCGATAAAAGTACGCAAGAACTTGGATTATAAGAATCCATTCCAATTAGACGCTTAACGACTGGCTCTCCAACATTTAAGTTTTCATGATCAGCGCACGCACTTAGCAAGGTTCACCAAACTACATCATTGGGCTCAATGGGCATCTCCTTGATAAATCTCGTGGCTTCTTCTACATGCCCTGCCCGGGCAAGGATGTCAACCGTGCATCCGTATTGTTGGAGCTTAGGCTCCATTAAATCTTCTCATAATTTCAAAGCACACCACACCTTCCTTCACCAGTCCAGCATGGCCACAAGCATTTATAACTGCAATGAATGTGATTTCATCTGGTTGAAATTAGAGTCTTTCCATCTTCATAAACAAATCAAAAGCTAAACCTCCCAGACACATTCATAGCTCGCTCTATGCTGCCACACTTTGCATACATGTCAATCAAGCAACACCATTTTTTCCACCAGCTACAATCCCCATGGTCTTCCATATAACGATGAATTGTCACCCTTTCGTCAATGCAGCCTAATTGCGCAATTGCAGAAAGAGCAGTCAACAAAGTCATACTATCGGGAGCCAAATCAAAACCACCCCAATTTAACATATCATTAAAGACTTTCAGCGCTTCCTTACAACGTCACTTTTGGCATACCCAATCATCGTTGCGCCAGCAGGATCTAGCGACATCAACTCTGCCCATTTTGCGTACCCATCAATCATAGTAGCCCAGCTCACCACATCCCTTTCTGGCATCTTATCAAACAAAAGACTAGCCATTTCCAACTTCCTATTCTTTACGCAACAATCAATCATCAAATTCCAAGAAATGAAGTCCCTCTCTGGCATTTTCTTAAACAAATCAGAACCAACGTCAAAACTATACTCCAATTACTCTAGCCACTGATCAGAGTATTCCAAGTGATTAAAATTTTCATCTCTAACGGCATCAAGTCAAACAATTCCAGATAGGGGTGGGTAAAAAAATTGAAAAACCGATCAAACCGATTCGGGTTGGTTTGATCCAATAAATTGGTTTGGTTCAGTTAATTTTAACCACGAAAACAAGTCGGGTCAATTAGGGTTTAAGCAACCATTCCATGAGTTAACCGACCCAACCCGCTAATACATTCTTTTATCTTTTTTTATTATTATTTTAAAAATATAAAAAACATAAATATAAATATTTCTAAAACAATTTGTTTACCATCAACTTTTATTCTTTCACAACTCCAAATTTCAAAAGAAAAGAAAAGCATGGAGAATAATTGATTGTTGTAAACTTCAAATTTTGATTGTAGCCTTACTTTTCATTTTGATGTAATTATTTTTGGGTTAATTTCATAAACGGTCACTGAAGTTACACGAAAATTACAAAACGGTCACTGAAGTTTAAAACTTTCAGAAACGATCACTCAACTTTCACGCGGTTTCAGAAATGGTCACTGAAGTTAGTTTTAGGACTTTTATGTTTTAATTGAAACTTAAAGCACCAAAACACGGTCACTTAAAAGCTGGAGGACATCAACTTCAATATTCATCTAAAATCCACCTCCAAGCTCCAGCCACTCCTCTGCCATACAAAACTGCCTGCAACTCCATTTTCGGCGACTCCTAACCCAAGCCCAGCATACTGGTAGACTGTCCTCATCATGGCAAACCTAACCATGGTCTCTAAACATCTACTAAACTACCCAATCAACAATTGCAGCCAATTTGTTGCTCAAACATATAATACTGCTCAGGACATTCACGAATAATTTTTGCAAGCTTATTATATAATTCCCTCAGACCACCAATTTGTTGCTTCGCCTTCTCGATAACACCTAATCAAAATTATAATAATGACTATGAAATCAACATCAACAAGAATGACAATTATAAACTACCCAATCAACAATTGCAGCCACCATTTTCGCACGCAGTCGACGCACAGATTTCAGAAGCACATTCCAGCGACGATAGTCATTACCATGATTGAGGACCACCCCATTCAGTACCCTCTCATCATGGTGAAGCTATTCCACACGTGGGTCTTTGACAATTTGCCACTACAATTCGTTAACCTCACTTGCTCTGCAGTTCCCGACCCATAAGTACAGAGCCGAGTTCTTTTTTGAAGGTAAAACTCTACAGCAGTCTCTCTTTGGTGACTGCAAACACAAATGGATTCAGTCAATTGCAATGAAAATTAGTTCCTGGTATTGTATTGTCAAAAAGAAAAGATTCATTTGCAAGTGCTGAATTTACCCTCTTCCAACGGCTGCTATCAGGCCTTTTCAAGACAACAATGGAATCGAGCTTTTCAGGGGGGTCACTTTTCCACGTGCAGTACTGATGTGATTCCTTGTCACGCTTGTAAACACCAATTATTTGTCTCCTCTTTTTATCGTATTTTTTTGTGTTCATGTAATACAAGAAAGGCTTCTGGCAAGGGTGGCTGCAATTGTTGATTGGGTAGTTTAGTAGATGTTTGGAGACCATGGTTAGGTTTGCCATGATGAGGGCAGTCTACCAGTATGTTGGGCTTGGGTTGGGAGTCACTGGAAATGGAGTTGCTGGCAATTTTGTGTGGCGGAGGAGTGGCTGGAGCTTGGAGGTGGATTTTAGATGAATTTTGAAGTTGAGGTCCTCCAGCTTTTAAGTGACCGTGTTTTGGTGCTTTAGGTTTCAATTAAAACATAAAAGTCCTAAAACTAATTTCAGTGACCATTTCTGAAACCGCGTGAAAGTTGAGTGACCGTTTCTGAAAGTTTTAAACTTCAGTGATCGTTTTGTAATTTTCGTGTAACTTCAGTGACCATTTGTGAAATTAACCCAATTATTTTTTTGATAACTATCAAATATATATGATGGTGTTAGGAAAATCGACTATTTACCCAAATCGGCCAAGTCGATTTCTGTTTCAGGTTTTCCTCGAGAATGGTACCTTGGTTACGTATGTCCTCAGGCACATAATGATACACCCCTCCACCATGTAGATCTCGTCGGGCTATCTCCTCGGGAAAGAACATTTCCGGTTAGCTTGGGGTTTACTCAAGGTTATGCCTTGACTTCGTACCCAACAACACTTGATCTATTAGGACTCTCCTATAAGATAAGGCATATCCAATTTTAAGGAGGTCAAAACCTGCTGTAACTATTCCATCCTACCTAGATAGGGTTGTATCACCGGAATTCCATCCTCATCTAAACACATCAATGGTACAATACCAATCAAATTACAACTCCTAGGTATGGAAAGACTCCCAAACACCACCTCACAACTATTAAATCATTAATTAGATAAGGATTCTCGATTGATTTATCTTACTAGGAGTGCGCCACTTAATCCTATTAGGAATGTACTACCTAATTTTTTGTTTATAGCATCACGCATAAATTATCTCTCTAACTTAAGCATCGAAGGTTCATGTACCGGAAGATCGTGTTCGTGCTCATTCTCAATTCTCAAACTCGAAAAATCAATTTCTACGATTTTTGGTATAATCATATACAAATCAAACAATTCTGGCAAATTCATATTGGACAGCATACCTTGCCTTATTAAATGCAACCTTTGACATGATTTTAACACTAAAGAAAATGAATACTCATCCACTAAAACCCCCATTAACAAGCATCAAAGCAAACACTTGGAAAAAAGCGGCATCTTGCAAAATTGACGAGGGGCTTGTGCTTGGAAAAAGCAAAATTAAGAATGATTTTTGTGGTATTAAGTCAAACACGGGTTTTTTAACTGCCCTGTGGTAAATTTGCATGAATTTGATTTATTTCCATCTGGTTCTGCATTTTGAAGCATAAGCAAGCGCTGGGAGTACTGAGTTGCATGGCTGTCCCTGGCTTGAATTTACAGACACAACCATTAGATATTTGATCTGATGCTTCACTCTACAATTTCATAATATAATCATTTCAATGCTGATATAGAATGTAATTATGGGACGGGTTGAAATTTTGTTGGGCCAAATTTTTTGTCCAGGTTAAAATTGCGCATAAATTGTAGCCAGCTTAATTTTACTATACAGAATTTATTGGTAAATTATCATTAGCCCAAAATGAGCCACCTCTTGACAAAAAAGACGTTCGAGTTGTCTCAAAATAAGCTCTAACCATCCATAAACGAGCCCGTTTGCCATCCCTAAATGAAGTATAAATGCAGAACAAGGAATTTTCATAAAAATCATAATTAATGCCATTATCTGATTCTCGACAAGATCACACGGAAAAAGATAAGCCTAAATCGACTCAAATTCGTGACACGTGGTCAGCCTGTATAAACGGACTGGTCCAATCTTTCCGAACAAATGGGAAAAAATGCAAAGAACTCGCCTCTATTACTTAAGATTAATCTACATTCCTAATTATATAAAGTATAAACCTTTCAAGAACGTGGCATGCTGTAACTTGAAAATCAACCATATCTTAACATTCCCACATTGATTAATAAAACCTGATCATCAGCTCTCAAACATCCTTAATTCATCTGCACTCCATGGAATTTTCTGGACAAACCACATTTGTCCTTCAGGTGTAATTCTGCACAACAGCTGTTGGATTGCTCTCCAGTCCCAAATTTGCACAGAAAAAATGATACTATTCTGGAGCTCCTCAGAACAAGAAAGAAACTCGATACATAATTATCTTCATAACTGATCCTCATAATTCTTGGGCATCCAGATCAGGCTTCAAAGGATATTCAAAACCCTGTAGAGCAGGTATCCACCGCAAATCTTCTTCTGAGTAAGCTGGGATAAACCAGTACCTCTTGTCCGTTCCAAATACCTATACAGAACAGAAGTTCTTGTAGGAGATACATAAATCGAATACCATAAACTAAAAATGTGGCAAAAATTAGATTTTTCTGCAGTTTCTATTAGTGGATTTTGCAAGGAAACAACAAACTAGAAAATGAAACAATTTACTAATCAGCGAAGGAAGCGAGCCAATGAATTTTAGAGGATGTAGTCCCAGAGAGAGCAAATTTCAAAATTGTGCAGCACACACCTCAAGTCCTGGTAACTTGGAGGTGTTATTAAAAGTAAGCAAGTTCTAGAGATTGTAGCAAGGCATTTGGCTATCAAAAGAAACACCTATCCAGTATCCAGGATTAGTCCTGGACAAGACTAGTATAGTGAAACTTGCTCCAGTCCATGTAAGATTACTTTGGCCTTTACTGGAAGTGAACTTGTCGAGGGGAAGACCATAAACTAATTGCAAACATATGTCAGATAAATTGCAAATCTATAATTCGAAGACTTGTAAACTCACATTAAGAAATGGAGACAATCTATTCAATCATAACGATGCATTTTGGCTTTTGCCCAAAGAATACGATGCATGAATCATTTAATGATCTGTATGCATGCTCTGGGAGTTCTTTCTTGCTCACTATTATTATTCCTTGATTATTATTCAAGTATAAATAATTGATCTGATCTTCAAATAAAATTTAAGTGCATTGGTTTCACCAAAAAAAAAAAAGAAAAAGAAAAAGAAATGATAGATGAAATCTAATCCAAAAGTGATCCAACCTGTTCAAAGTTCCGTCGTTGTCCAAGATCATAACACCATTTAGGAGTAGTCTTCTCATATGCCTGAATACAAGCCAATGAAAACAGTCTGTTCTCCATATCAACTTCAGTTATAATGTATATTGGTAGAAGAAGAAAATGGCTTTGACAGGATCAATCAAATTCAAATATTTCGATTTTACCTCTCCCCTTCTCCCCATCTACTAGAACATTACCTATCCAACAATTTTCTCTAGCTATTTTGAATGTTTTAGAGGATACTAAGGGAGCAAAAGAGAAGGGAATTACAATGCAGTGTTAAATCATAAAATTTGAATCCATGCACACCCGGTGCATATAATCACACTGAACTCAACAATGGAAATCAAAGCATCCCAAAAATTTTAAACAGAAATTTGGACATACAGGGCTGCTCCTTCAGGTTAATGAATATTATGCTTACATAGTTAAGAGGACACAATTCTCGTCAAAGTTAAACTACAGAAATATGGATTAGCACAATACCTCAATGGTTGTGGTATTTGCTGCCACTAATGATACGTGCATAATCAGAAATCCCAAAATGCTCAAAGAAAATGCTAAGTTTAATACTGCAAAATCAAAAGATTTCGTGAGTAAAATAATAAAAGCCACGAGCTGCGGCTGGAGCAAAATAATTAAATAAGTATTTGGTAAAGAAATTCTTGACCTTACCAAAGGATAGAAAAGTGGTTGCAAGTGTTCCCGGAGTCCCAGGTATATCATCATCAGTGAAGAATAAAATAAATTGTGGCAGCAATGATAAAGTAACAAGACTTGTTTCAAGGAATGTATAGAACTGAACAATGAAAGAAAGTCATCAGTAAACTAACATCAACATATTTCAATAACTAAGTAATTAAAAAATTTCAAATGCCTGCAGTAATTTAATATCAAATGCAACAATAAACAGAACTTAACAAAAGATGTCAAAAAGTCACAAGCAAAATGTGCAGAATCAATGCAACCTTTTGAAGAAATCAACATGCACAGGAAGTTAAGTATTAGAGCAGATGATCATATTTACTTCAAATACATTTATCCTAGGATCTGCAGGTTCACAACACAACATAGTCATGAGGGAAAAAAAAAAAAAACCAATATCATTCATTTTAAGTTGTGATATCATACCAGGAAGAGAAGGAAATACTTGTAGTTCAATGCCCCAACACAATTGACTACCCATACACAATGATGATCCATTTTCAGCACACATTTCCCACCTAATAAAAAAAATCATTACTCTTGAAAAAATTATACAATGCTATAATTTCTAGGAAGTGCTATGTAAGAAGCAACTCACAAACAGAACAATGATGACAACGAGGTGGTTTTAGCTGGTTGCACTTTCTACAAAAGCGGATTCTCCTGTTTTTCAGGTGTGCCGAAAATTCTGTTGCGGTCAACGGGTCGGTATCTCCTTTTTCTTCATCCACTTTTGGCCTCCAATTTGGAGGAACAATACCCGGCTCCGTATAAACAACAGAAAAATAACTCCACAATAGCATTGCCAACTGCATATATAACCATTACAATGACTAATTATTCAGCTTCATTAGAATCATTACATGTTATATTTTGAATATCATCATGGCATTTACTAAAATTATACATCTAAAATAAAATTCACATACAACCAATAATTCTTTTCCAAAACAAACCACTGAGTTTCCTAGAGCTAGAATGATCAAATTGCAATCGACAACTCATTTACAGTGAGATTCTTGGCTAGAAGATCGAGATCCCAGTGAACTTTTACCATATTTCCATTTCGTCACATTATTTTTGCTATTTCGAATTACAACAAACCAATCAAATAATCAATCCTATCTATCAGACACTACACTCGATTAAACATTGATTAAAAATCAGCTAACTTCTGAGAACAAGCTAATAATATCCACAAAATTAGCCCTGAAGAACCAAATACCATGAAAATAAAAACATCTAACATTCCGAAATTGCCCAAGTAATTCACTGAACTTACCAGACAGTGGAACAAGATCAAGACGGCAAAAGAAAGTAATGCCCCGGGGCCGCCGGCTTCGAGGCCCGGCCAATAGTTGTTTATCACCACCGCATAATAGGTGAGGCCGACAACGCCAAGAACTAGTAATATCATGAACGACCCCAGCCTCCTCAGGGCTCGGCAGAATTTGAATACATTCCACGCCATCACCGCCCCAGATTTATGCATGATATTAACGATCAATTACTACAATAAAATATCCCAAAAAATTACAGATTCTTTTTCCTTTAGTTTGAATTTGGTTTCCTATATGTTGAATAAGTAGTTAGGTTTTATGGCTTCCATGCAGCCAGCAGGGAGTATGACTCCGGTGAAATACATGGGCGAAAGCAAAGTAAATTTTCAATAAATAATAGTTACAAAATAAATGTTTGTCAATTGCTGTATGCACGCATTGAATGGTTTTTCATATTCTCAATTTAATATATTTCTATTATATTGAAGAATTAGTCAATTTACGCAAGTTTTCATACCTACTACTGCAACTTGAAGGCTGCTGCTTTCTTTCTTTCTTTTGGTCGATGTCTAGAAGGTCTACTTTAATTTAATAATATATTATTTTATTTTAATTCTACGTAGATTCTTCTTTGCTACTTTTAAAGTTACAAAAATATTTTTAGGGTCATGCTACAGGTACAAAATGGTGTCCAAAATGATCAAGTGGCGGTCCCCTATTCGAGGGGCGGCTGGCCAGCCGCCCCTCCAATAGGGGCCGCTTGGCTATTTTGTACCCAATTTTGTACACCAAGAATTATTCATATTTTTATACTAGAATATTTATAACATTAAACTTTCCATTTAGGATTAGGTAGGTAGGCTCCCAAGTCACATGAACGAAATGGATCATTAAAAAATAAAAAGAAACGATTGGATGCAAAAACATATATATTTACTTCTTTAAGTTGTAATTTGATAGAGTCCAGAAAATGTCCGAATACACGCACAAATATAATAAACGATAGTGGACTATTTTTAATGAAAGAGGAGAATGCACTTAAGAGAGCTACGCTGAAAGTTGTGTGGTGGTCAGGGATGGATTTAGTGTGGAGCAGTAGATTTAGGCAGTCAGCTACTCACACACCAAATTTCAAGTTTTGCCCAAGATTTTTTTTTTTTTTTTAAATCCTTAAAGTTTTCGATTTTGCTCCCTCCAAATTAAAATTTTGTGAAAATTACCCCCACAATTCTTTTATCCTAACTCCGTACTGGTGGTGGAGACGATTTAGGGATGAAAAGGGAGGAAAAGGTGGTGGTGACGACAGCAGAACGATTGAAATGACGACCAATAATTCGGGGGAGGGAAGAGTGATGTGTGGTGTTGGTGGGAAGTGTAGGGATGGAAAAAGGGGTGGGTTTGTGTTGGGGGTGTTAGGTTGAAATGGTGATTTGGAAATTAAAAAGGAAAAATCAAGAAATAGTATTTGTAAAATTCAGTATTTTAGAATATAAAAAAAAGATGTGTAGTAAAATTAGAATTAGAATTATAATTATGGTACCTTGTGTAATTTCCCCTATAAAAAATGCAATAAAAACATTATCCAAGCTTAGGGGCCTACAAGGTCCAAAATATCCTACCTTCCAAATCTGTAATATCTTGCTGACAAAGTAGAAATTATTAGAGCAAAGCCATTTGTACACGGACGTTTACCCGTTGGTTTACACTCCCCTCACACGAGGGGAGGGCCCACGTCCAAATAAAATAATCTGCCCCCCCTATTGTGAGGGGGGCAGTGGGGCCGTGTACACGGGCATGTAAACGCCCGTGTACGAATAGCATGGCTCAAATTATTAAAACATCTTGCTGACAAAGTAGAAATTATTAAAACTCAGGATTTCATTTTAAATATGCTAATTTGATAAGTGGAGTAGTCTAAACTATTTCATTAATAACTGCTATGAAATTTATTCCTTAACAGCATTTGAAGCTAGTTAGAATGGAGTCTAGAAGAGCATAACTGAAAGATTTCCTTCGATTGTGATATTTGCTCGGCTCTCTTTAACTTTTCATGTCAACTATAGTAATATCACAATCCCTATAAGATTTGAACCATGCTAAGGGCCCAGGGTCAATGACCCATAGCCAACAGGGGCGCGCCAACGCCCCTGTTGGCTATGGGTCTTTCCAAAAGATTTTGATGGTTGTACATCATGGTGTACACCCCCTCCCATAGAGGGGGTGGGGGTGGGCGGTTAAAAAAAAAAAAAGAAAAAATCGAGCCTCCTATTTTGAAGGGGTTGTCCTACTTGGTGTACACTTTGCCTCATAGCATTCTTTCTTCTTACAATGAAAAAATGATCTTGGCTGACTATTGTAATGGATAAGGCCACCACTTTCTCTTCGACAGGGGCAGATCCACATGGCGTCGTGTGGCGTCAAGTAACCCCACAAAATTTTTGACCCATTGTAAGGCTGCCCCACATCAATTAAATAATTAAACCAAAAACCATCAGTTGAAGCATGTTCTGCATTTTTCAATTTCTGTGAATAATTAAATCAAAGAATTACATTTTTTTTTTATGGAGAATCGTGTAAATTCCTTCATGTCATCGCTGATGAGAGCATAATGACTTTCTTTGAATACATTTCTTACGAAAGAAGCTGATCTTTAAAGAACGATTGGCTTCTAATTATCTTTTTCCTCGGATATATATTATGATTTTAGATTTTAGCTCTTCCATTATTATTATGTATTTGTGCGTGTTTTTTTGATTAATTTGATTATGACAGTGCTCTAAAAGGCGGAGTCTAGGTGAATTTAGGCCGATGAAGATGTGAAAAAGATGTTCAACTCAATTTTGACCACCTAATGTGGGCCCAAGCGTCAAAAGGTGCACGCCAAATATGAAAACGTCTCATAATGTCTAGGCTCATAAGGCTCGACCTTGCTGCCTTGGCGTGAAGACCAACCAATTTGGACGCCAACAAATTTGTATCGTCCAATGCTCTTAGTTTGACAATTTCACTAGTACACGTAAAAGAGGAAATGAAAATAAAAACAAATGAATTTCTCAATTAATCTAAGCTATAGATCCTCAATACTAGTACGTTAGCCCTGCCATTAAATGGAAAATTGACTGGTATTACAAATTTAAAATAGGATGATTCATATTTCAATTCCCCTTTTCCGTGGACTTAATATTCACCAACATTTTTTTAAATCAAATAAATTTTTTTGCACTTAAAAATTAGACATCACGAAGATAAATGACCAGAAAAGAGCTCGTGACTACAACTATAAGGTTAAAAGCGCAAAAAGACAAACATCGAGAATATTTGTGCAATTTACCCAATTTACTGTAACCGAAAGCATAAACTTTGGAGTAATGCTATTTAATATCACTGATATTTAACACCGATTTAGGTAGCATTACTTGCGTCATTGAATTATAGGTTTAATTAAATACAAAAATTAGATAGCAATATTTTAAAACTTGCAAGCTTGGCTATGGTGCACATTAATTTGCTTTAAATTACACATTTTCAACCATATTGAGCCGTGTACCCGATGATTTGTGAAATTCGAGCTAAAAAGTGTTTGGTCATAAAGACCATTAAAGGGAGAATTTAATGCTTAGTTTGCTTATAAAGCATGTGTATGCAACCAAACATGCTCAATATAAGCTTGTCATGTGGCTCTCGGGGGCATAGTTCAGTGGTGCAAAGTACAGTAGTGAGGTAGTCTTAGATGAGTTGGCAGTCGCAATGTGAGAGTTCAATTCATGTCTCTAATAATGTTTGAAATTAGACGCTTTGTGGGCACCAGTATGAGAGTTCTTGTACCCTGACATGTTGAGGCACATCCCGCGATTTACCTCATCCACAATGCTCTAAGGGCGGGATGGTGGGGACCCTCAAGGTTGGGTTCAAACTTTTTATAAGCTTGTCCTGTGTGTTTGGACTTTCTTATAAGCAACTTATAATGTTTAGTCAAATCTTAATTTTAACTCGTTCTCTATTCTTACTTTTAATAATAATTGCATTTAATAAGAGAGAATTTAATGCTTAGTTTGCTTATAAAGCATGTGTATGCAACCAAACATGCTCAATATAAGCTTGTCCCGTGGCTCTCGGGGACATAATTCAGTGGTGCAAAGTACAGTAGTGAGGTAATCTTAGATGAGTTGGCAGTCGCAATGTGAGAGTTCAATTCATGTCTTTAATAAGGTTTGAAATTAAACGCTTTGTGGGCATCAGTATGAGAGTTCTTGTACCCTGACATGTTGAGGCACATCCCGCGATTTACCTCATCCACAATGCTCTAAGGGCGGGGCGGTGGGGATCCTCAAGGTTGTGGTTCAAACTTTTTATAAGCTTGTCCTGTGTGTTTGGACTTTCTTATAAGCAACTTATAATGTTTAGTCAAATCTTAATTTTAACTCGTTCTCTATTCTTACTTTTAATAATAATTGCATTTAATAAGTTATAGATTTTAATATTCTATTTCTTAATTATTGAAATAATATTTGAATTGATTGACAATTGACATATATAAAAAATATGTTAAATAAAAGATAAAGAGAAATCAATAAACATTTCTTGAAAAAACAAAATGAAGAGCCAAATTAAAGAGTATTATTGAAGTGTATAAAAAAAATTTACTCACTGAATTTAAAGATATTTTCGATTATACATAAAATGTAGGGACGGACAAATTCAGAACTGAATTAAACATTTTTTTATATATAAAATTTCATAATGTATGAAATTTTAATGGGCTGGCTAACCTGGGTTATAGGTCAGGCTAGTCCCCCTATATTCGTCCCCGATAAGATGCTCTTTGTAAATAATCTCTTGAAAATGCTATATAAGTTATTTATAATGAAACCCATTTCGCCTTCACTCCCTAGAAATCTCAACATTAATTTTGCTATTAAGGAATAAAAAATATCATTTAGTCATGGCATTTATAACAGAACTCAAATAGGCCAGTCCAATCTAGCACTTTTCAATAAAATGGCAAGACATTTCGTCCCTGAAACAACTTAGAATAATGATGATTGAGCAGGCTCAAAAATAGGGGAATGATGGACAAATTGACTTGGCAGCACCTGTATGGGTGTTTGTTTTTTTTGTTTTTTTTTCAAATTGTACAATCATGTGTCGACACATGTCACTCCCCTGTTTTTTACTACGTTTTTGAGTCTGTTTATGTAGCATGATTGAACAACTTATTGGCATATAACAAAATCTCGTCCTCACAAATAGATATTTTTTTGTCTTTTGTTTCCAAAGGTTTCTCGTTATCTTATTACATATTGGCCGGCTTCTATATATGGTCCCATGGTCCCACGTATCTCATTATTTTGTGCCGTAAGAGAATAGATACTAACGCTTTTCCAATCTTATTGGTTATTCCCACCACAAAATTAGTTTAATGTCGTATAGAATAGAAATGGCATTTTTGATTTTTATGGAGGACAGCCGACTGGGAGATAAAGGGACAACAAAAGTTGACCTCAAAACCTAGTTGAATGGTTTATGTATATAATATGCAGTTAACATGAAATTCTGATACAGAGAAAGATGGAAGAGGAAAATAAGAAAGGAACTGTGTGTGTAACTGGTGGAACTGGATTCGTCGGATCTTGGCTTATTAAGAGGCTTCTTCAACATGGATATTTTGTTAATGCTACAATAAGGAGTGATCCAGGTTTGTGATTTTGCATCTTCTGGTGGTGATGAGTTCAATATCTTCATTTTCTACTATGCATGTTTCAGCTTTCAACATAAAGTTGGTCCGTTTGGCATTGCTTTTGAAAATCCAAAATGAGTTTGAGACCCAAAAACAAATTTTGGATTCATTTGACTAATTTTATGACAGTACTTCTTCTAGTTGAAAAAGATTTTAGAGAAAGTTGGTTCAATGTGCTTTCCTCTAAAAGAATATGTAGAATATGATGTGCTTTTAAAAGTTAATTTTTACATAAACATCAAGTTTCCTCAAAAAATTAATGGTTATGTATGTTGATTCACGTCTTTTAGGTTAAAATGTTTTAAAGATGGGAGAAACAATTTTTTTTTTTTTTTAGCTAAAATATGTTTTCAATGTCACTTAAGTGCGTGTCATAAACGGGTGGCGATAAAATTGAACTCGAAACCTTTAATTGTGTCAATATCTTGTTGAACCACCTCATATAAAAATTTAAACTATTATAGAAAGATTAAACAAGGGGCAGAGCTGCTGGGGGTTTAAAAAAATTTGACTGGGCAAATATATGAAAACTCTCCACGTAAAAAAAAAAAAATGTTTTTTCTAAAAAACAATTTCTATGTAAAAATAAATAAAATAAAATTTGGGGGCGGGAAAGAGGGTTACAGCACATAGGAACCCTCAAATTCGCCCCTTGTAAGGGCAATTACTCATTCGTAAAATTATCGTTCTTAAGATCAAAGAGTCTGACCGAAAGGAGGAAAAGCTCTCCGTTCTTGGTTATCCTATAGCTGGAACCTTCAGAACTAAGAAAGGTTTCCATTTTTCAAATGAACAAGAAGTTACCAAGGAACCATGCATAGCTCTGAATGAGGAGCCGCTGAATACACCGTCAAAATTATTTATTTAAATAGCCTACAAATCAACTACTTGTTGAACTTGGGTTCCATGTTAAAAAGATTAAGGAATTATTGTAGTAGTTTTTATAAAGTTAAGATCATCCCAGGTCTAGCTGTTACGTGTTTTTATTCGCATCTCCAACAATTTCGCATCAAATGAAATACCAAATAATCATCATTGTCCCCCTCAATCGATGACCTTTTAAGGTTTGGACTCCTCATTTTAATAACGTTAGCCTTTTAAGATAAAATCCTAAGTATTAACATGATATGTGAACCCATTAAACTCCAACGAGCAATTTAATCGGATTAAGACTCAAAAAAAGATCGACCGAATTTCTAGATTGGTTTCTCAAACGATCCACCATCTTGTGGGGGAGTGTTAAGGGATAAAATCTTACATCAAACTTAAATCACGAAAGGTCCAGGAGTTAATTTCCTAATGAGACATTTGAATAGAGTTCAACCATTTTACTTCGAAACGTAATCTAATGAAAACTTGTTTATGCATTTCCAGAGTGCAAAAGAGATGTTAGCTACCTTAGAAACCTGCCGGGTGCATCAGATAGGCTTCGTATATACAATGCAGATCTCGACGAACCGAATAGTTTCAATGCAGCAATCGATGGCTGCATCGGACTCTTTCACGTCGCTCATCCTTTGGACTTCGGGGATAAAGAATCAGAAGAAAAAAAGACTAAAAGAGCTATTTCTGGTTTACTTGGAATTTTACAGGCTTGCCTTAATTCAAAAACCGTGAAGCGAGTTGTCTATACTTCTAGTGTATCGACTGTCCTTTTTAACGGCAATAGGGACTTGGACATAGTCGACGAGAGCTCGTGGACTGATGTTGAATTGATTAGAAGCTTGAGGATGTTTGGAGGTTCTTACATTGTAGGCAAGACGTTAACAGAGAAAACAGCTCTAGAATTTGCTCAGAAACATGGATTGGATGTTGTGACCTTAGCTCCTACATGGATTCATGGTCCCTTCATTTGTAGTCATCTACCTGATACAGTGTGCATATCATTGGCCTTGATTTTCGGTACGTCTTTCGTTTAAGTTGCATTTTTCTACACCAATCTAGAAACGACAAGTTTCTCATACAAGTATAAATTTGCTCAAGAAACTTGTTCAACAGATACAATTCTTAGAAAACGTACTTTCAAATAATCTATGCCTCACCATTCTAGTCATCCACGTTGGACTATTTGATATGGGTACTCATTCACCATTTTACTATCATTTCCCAAAGTGTCATCTCCACTTTCAAAACTCAAATCTTCATAACCGAACCGAACCGAATCGACCCATGTCCAACCCTAAAGCTTACACACTTACGGATCACCCGTGGGAGCTGTGGGGTCCACTGCCTCACACTAAATTTGAAATCTAAGATTTTTTTACACAAGATTTTCAAAAAAAATCCTTATAATTTTCAATTTTGCCCCCACAATTAAAATTTTGTGAAATTTGCCCCCCACAACTCTACTCTTCTGACTCCGCCCCTGCTTATGGAGATGCTACTTTTGGGAAGAGAATATACGCAGAACCAAAAAGGAAAAAGATAGTACCAATAACAAATGGCAAGAACCAAAGCTCTATGGTATGTGATTCCCTTTTTTCGGCCTTGGGCACTACCATTTTCCGAAGTGATGCCCCCCAACTCTCCCGACTCCTCTCAAGTGCACATCGTGAAATTTAAACTTAGATTTGATTTTTTGCTTATGAATTTCCTAATCTGTGCAGGTAATGAGGATAATTACAAGTACCTTGTAGATACCAGTTTTGTTCATGTAGATGATGTGGCTAGAGCACACATTTTCCTATTTGAATATCCTAATGCAAAAGGGAGATACATTTGCTCAGCTCTTGAAGTTACAATAGACAAGTTGTCTGAATATCTCTCTGCTAGATACCCTGAATATCAAATACCAAATGCAGAGTAAGTTCTTTAAGAATTTCTACATAATTCAAAGTTCTTTTATGATAAATCCAGGTCCTTCAACTTTCTTGCAGTTCCTTGAAGGACATTGTGCCGGTAAAATTCTCTGGCCTTTCTTCGAAGAAACTCCTGGAAGCTGGATTTAATTATCATCATGGTCTTGAGGAAATATTTGATGGAGCAATTGAATCTTGCAAGCAAAAGGGTTTCATCTAGTCCATGATTTATTATCTTCAATTATGCTGTCAAGTTCCTTTTCCAGATTCTAGCACAAAGGGTGCCATGGTTTATGACTATTTCATTATATTTTGTGCTTCCAAAGTTGACATTAAATATGGTTCAGTTGTTAAGTGATTCGTTAACCAATCAAAAAAATTATTTTAAATTATGGAGAGAAAACAATTATTAATTTTATTACTTACTAATATGTGTAATTATAACATAACTTTTAAGCTTTAGTCAAACAGACTCTTAGTCAATTTTTTCTGATTGAAAGGTTTGGATTGGTAAAGGCATTAAAATTGAATACGTCAACCGTGAACGTTCACAAGGTTAGGAGCCTTGCGCTCTACTGACTCACTGAGCTTGCTAGGCTGGCTACATTAATAAGTGTTCCACTTTTCAAATAAAGTCAACAAAGCCCGTCTAGCTCAGTCGGTAGAGCGCAAGGCTCTTAACCTTGTGGTCGTGGGTTCGAGCCCCACGGTGGGCGTATTTAAGTTTTTTCGTTCTCAAAAATGAAAATTGATTAATGGCCAACTCATGAAAACATGTAATCCAATGAAGAACAAAAAAAAAAATTGACGTGTACAGGCATACAACTTCTTTCATAGCAACTTCAATGAACTTAATGCATACTGTTTTAGAATTTATTCTACATACCCGATTAATCGATCAATACAGAATGTCATAAGCACGTTAAAAACCTTCGTATAGATATTATACGTTAACCCAAAATCAAGATTTTTGTTTAGAAGAGAAACCAAAATAATAGCAGTCCTAAAAAACTTGCACATACAGTTAAGTTTCAAGACTCGGTGTTCACAGCATGGCTGTCTCCATGTTTTCCTCACATTTGCTTCCGTGTCTGGTGAAGTGAACAAGCACGATTAGACAAGAAATGAGATTAAATGCGAAATGTCCTAAAAGGCTTCCTTTTGAAAGTTAAAAATGAAAAAACAATCCCGCCATTAGACATAATTCATAGCTAATCACAATGATGATTCAGGGAATGTTTTGCTAGTACCTTTTCGAAAACTTCCTTCTGGTATCGGTATCCCTACAAAACAGAGTCAAGAGAAATCGGGCTTGAAATCAATGAAATATGGATTCCAATTCGATGTTATTTGTCATATAAAACTATGTACTTTGTGTTCAAAATATGGACAGACCTTGTCGGTTCCATAAATGTAATCACAGTAAGTGAATACTGAAGCAAAGTTGCTCTGGCAATTTCCTCCGACATAGTGGTGGTAATCATGGTAAATTGCTCCTCCATAAAATGGAATAAATTTCGAAGGACTCCAAGGGAAATCATACCTGCATCAGAACACCCATTTTGCACTTGAATCAAGACTAAATTTGAACAAATGCGTCCCTCTTTAGCAGCTCAAACTTTTAGACGAGTGAAAATAATCTATAGAAAAAGTTGTATACATACCCACTGTGAGTTTCAATGGCTTCCATTTGCCTCAAAATAAACCATAGCCAGAAGGTGATCATGTGTCCCGGAGCAATGAGTGGACCTAAAAATGAGGCGAAACCAAGGATTATGATCTCTGCCCAATGTGCATAGGGAGCTGCAAATCCAATTGGAGCATTGTATTCATGGTGAACTCTGTGGATTTTGTTGTAGCCCCATCCTTTGTGAAGCAACCTGTGTAGCCAGTAATTCGCATAGTCCTCGACAAGAAAGTACACCAATATCTGCCAAAACATCTCCCAACCAGATGGCAATGGCAAGCTTGTCCTTATTCCAATCATCTGCAGTCATAATTATGTTCATGTAGATCACAGATATATCTTCAAATGATCAATTAACTAATGAAAAACAAGAAACGCATACCTCAATAACAGGGTAAGAAAAGATTTGCAAAGGGCCAACAGCAACGACAAATGTAAGCAAAACTTTTCTGTAACAATCAAACATGTCCGATAAAGAATTCTTGATTCTGGGCTGAATCTTGAATTGATCAATCTTCTTGGAATGCATTAATTCAATGAAAACAAATGGCAATGGGACCAATGTGTAGAAGATGAACAAGAACAGTGTATTATGACAATACAGGATGTAATCGGGCTTCCGGGCCGAGTATTTGAACCATAATGTCTCTGCAATTGTTAGGTTTCTCCCAAGAAAAGTCCCTGCTTCTTCAAGTGTTTGGAATGGCAACATATTCTTGAATTATGCTATGCGTTTCTCTCTCTATAGTATGTATTTAGAGAGAGAGAAAGGGAAGGAAGAAGAAGAAATGCATGCAACGAAGGTTTGTTACGTATATGTATATTATATATCAGTTGCTAAAGGAAGAATGGTTAAGCGAGTAAAGAGGGCATCCATTACTATTGGGATAAATAAGAAGAAATAGTTTTGATTTCAATTCAATGTTTGGTTAAAATATTTAATTGCGTGTAAATATGTGTTGACACTCCAAAAATGCAGCCCAAAATCAAAGGCCCAAAATAAGAAGTCCAGTGAAAGGATCCAAGACGAAGGCCTAATAGGAATCGATTTGAGGGCCCAGGGTGAGAAGCCCAAATG
>CAIGRF010399026.1:0-17068 GCA_903798235.1 Fraxinus ornus
GTCGTGCGGATCTGCACGTGATTTTTCCATTTTCCACGTTTCTTGTCTTCTCCTTTCCTTTTCTACGCCTCTCTCTTTTTCAGTTAAAAGGGTAAAAATAACAATCTCTTTTCTTTTTAAAGTTTTATAACCTTTTCGATTTTTTTACTTTACTTTTACGAGTCAACGGCTATTTTGAAAAAGTGATATTGTGAGATGGACATTTTCCACTATTTCCTCATAATTCTACTACCTCCCTCTCATAAAAATAAATCTATTTCTATTTTTGTACAGATTTAAAAAAAAAAATGTAATTCATATATTTGAAAAACAAATTTTATCTTCTTTTTTTTCTAGTATATCACTACGTTAGAAAACTAAAAAAATACTATTTGAACCAAATTATTTTAGAATGAGAATGAAAAACATAGCCGTTATTAAAACTCATACAAGAAATAGAAAATTTGAATTTAATGGTTGATGTGATGAAATAACGATCATATTTTTCATTTTAATGAAAAAAATAATTTGACTCAAACGAGGCCTATCTATATACTTTCCATAAGAAAGGTAGCTTATAATTTGACCCGGACAAAAATAGATAAAAATAAAATAATATTCAAACCTATCTTCATGAGACAAATGTATAGAGATACTAATCTCTTGCCGCCACCTTCGTATACAATTGCAACTCCCTCTTCTCACATTCAAGAAGGAAAGCAACAGGCATATCTTTGTCAAGAATGCAATGATGTGCAATGAACTATTCAACTGCACAATTTCACCCATACCAAAAATTCATACAAGCAACAAACAAAATTCATACCGATAAATTTGAAATTGACTAAACCGATCAAATCTAAGTAGACCATTTAAAATCACATCAGCCATGTTAATTTCACAGACAGCCCCATTTCACATAAAACAATAATAACTAGTTCAACGCCACTCAGAACAACCACAGATTTATTTCAAAAAATAAATAAACGCCGCCGCCGCCGACAATGATGATGATGTAAGAACACTACAATTACTAATCAAAAAGCACGTCTCAGCATATTTGTAAAAAATATAGATGATAAACACTGAAGGGAAGAAGGAAATTCCAATGGAAGTTGGTGCAAGTACTTCTCAAAAATCAGCAATGACAAACACAACCGCAAAAACAATATTGATATCTACAAAGATGTGTATGACAATTCTAGAGCTCAAGACGAGTAGGCATGAGCAATCACCCAATAAGAATGCATGAATCAATTATCAAAATTATTTAATCTAAAATCTATAAGAAGATCCGGATTGAGGTGGAGCAGGTGGCAATCGATTAGGGGTGCGGCGGCTGCTGGAGTTTGAGCCAGAGCCCATGTCGCCATTTTCAGCAGGGTCACTGTACCGACGACTGTGACCATTGGATGAATGCCTAGAGCCCCCATATGAATCAGTTGGGCCATTGGCAGCGGCATCAAATGCTGATCTCCAGTCATCACCTGATGAGGGTCTGGCCGAAGTTGGACTGCTTTCTGCACATGTCAATAAGGAAAAAAGTTTTAAGTTTACATGTGTAGAAATGATGCATGAGCCAACTTAGTATGGTAAGGTTGTCATCATTCCAAGGTCGAAAACGCCTGGAGCTCCCAAACTTTTATCAAATTTCAAGTTGGTCACGACTTTATTTTGTTCGAGGTTGGTTACTGAACTTGAAACTTTGTAACTAACTGGTAACGGAGTTTTTCAGTGACCAGCTTGAGACAAATGAAATTTAGTCATCAAAATGAAATTTCACTAAAAGTCGAGTGACTAGCAGTGCATACACCCTCTCCCGCTCCCATCCCCAAATCATGCCAACATAGCAAATCAGAGCAAAGATCGTAGCTGAATTTTCAAGTCATAATATCAACTTGAATTGCCACTTCAAAGTACAAACTCTAAACATTATTATGTAAACAGAAATGTGCATCTTTTTGTCTACATGTAGATCACGAGTAATCAGTCACAGCTATTATCCCTTCTGTTTCTTTTAACAGTCAAGAATGAAGCAGTTGTACTTGAACCAAATTAATCGTCAAATCTTTAGGCAAAGACTTTATTCCTCTTTCCCTAACGTGCATGTTTTTTTGGCTTCTCTAATTGTGCATTCCAAATTTCCAATTTCATTGTTTTGATGCTGGTGTTCAGCACTCTAAAGACATGCACTATTACCAACAGTAATCCTTCATATGGGGATGCTAAAAATTCTCCAATGCAACTAGGGAATAGCTTCACGGGATTTTGCGCTTGCAAAGGATTCATAACACTGTTAAGAGGTAAAGAATCCAAAACGAGATAATAATCACCTGCTCCACCATTCGAAAAGTCTGACGCTGCAGCTGCCCGGTTATCATGAATACTAAGTTGCCTGGTGAGCTTGGAAAGAAGAGAAGACTGTTTCTGAATACGCTCCCTCTTGCGCTTTGTATTATGGTCCTCCTGGAGAAGCTCTTCAATTCTTGCTGTACTTTGGCCACTAGAAATCCACATCAAAATGAAAATGCAATGATGAGGCAAGAAGAATAACAGTATGACAGAAATTAATAGACAAGAAATGATGTGTTTGGATGCATGTGAATGGGTACGAAAGACAAATCAACAAAATACTGTTCTATTTCTCATGCATGCTTCTCACACTTGATAATGAATATGACAGTTACAAGGCAAACGGTATATTACATACAGGTATAATAGTGGTGCTAACCTGACAGAACTGTACAGCTTATTGAGCATATCTTCCTTAGCTTTTTCCACTTGGCAAAGAACAACAGCCTGAAAATCCCAAAAAATTGCATATCAAGACTCCACTTCAAATAAACAGATTCACAATGAACGTTCAGTTTGAAACTTACCTTTGGAACATTAGCAGCAAGGCTGTTAAGAACAGCTTCAACATAACCACGCACTTCCTGAGCCATCCAGCGAAGCTCTTCTTCCGGATCTGCAGGCTTTCTAGCCATTGTATCCTAAATGGTTCACCCACATGTTAAATATCTTATTATTAAGTCTTAGAAAGGATTATAACAACATATCCTACCAACTAAAAGAGATGTTGGTCAGGTATACCAAAATTATTTTAAAGCATGTTTAAAAGTTGTTTATTTATTTATTTTTTTTTAAAACCGTGGATGTTCGGGCTAGCTTGCGCGCACCTCAACTAATCCCACGGGACCCTGAAGTTTACAACCGGTACTCATCTCAGTGGCCTGAGGGGACTCGAACTGGTGACTATTAAGCAAATCCAAGACCAATTGAGCAACCCCTCAGGGTCATGTTTAAAAGTTGTTTATGAACAATTAACATTACAAATAGATAAAACAATTGGTGGATAAGTGGTTAGTACTTATGGATCTCACGAACTATTTGGATAAAAAGTGTCTGGCTGATTATAAATAAACAATTTATAAACAGTAGCCAAACAAAGGCTTAGTATCTGACAGGCTAAACAGAACAAGAACTAGAAGAATTGAAAATTATGATATCATATATTAGAGCAGAAAGGCAATGAACTTCACTTAGTTACTTACAAGAGAACCATCAGAAAGACTTTGCCGCATGGAGGGGCCAGATTCACTCTTCACTTGACCTCCTTTAGAACTGATAACATTTCTCAACTTCTTTAACCATTCTGTCTTATCTGCCATACTCTCGGCCTTTAACACAACAGCACTATGAGCTGCAACATCAAAGCACCAAGTGTCAATACATATATTAAAAATAAAAGATTAACAACCCAAATTCACAATATACCTTTAAGAACAGTTTTATATTGAACCCGGCTTGTTAGTTTGAATGCCAGACTGGGTGGTTTCTCTGGACCGTTTGCCTTTTTGTCCTTGGAACTTTTAGAAGGAGCTTCTTCTTCCTCAGATACATCTTCAAGATTACATTCCTGATGATATAACAATGTGTTTTGAACATTCATATATTTGATCACATACAATGCTGAAAAGATGGAATATTTCAATAGTACATTTTTTTCCTCATCTCTATTTTATTTAGAATAAGCACTCAAACATTGTAGAAGAGATTGGGAAAATACCAACAGGATGCAAAAAATGAAGACAGAAGCAGAATAGCCAACAAATTCAAAGTAAACAAGCACTAAGCACGAAGAACTTTGTCAAAAATTTAGTCAACCCACAAAAGAATAACTACAAGCATAAAACCTTGTAATAATGAACTGTGATTCTACATAATATACATATGAGAAGCTCTTATGTTGGAGGGGGTTGACTGCCAGTAAAGTAGTAAAAGCCTGGAAAATTTGGTTGCTTCAGATGGAAAAGTAATACAAGAGCTTTCTTAATGCATTAAGATCTCTTCGTGGAGAATCAAAATTAAGTTTTTATTTTTCTTTATTTTGGACAAGACAATCCACCACTCATGTCTTGATTCTTGGAAGAGAGAAAATGAAGTGTTCTGTTAGTAGTGTGTTGTCTAAACACCTTGAATACGAGGCTCCCCCCATATTCACTGAAGTTATCTTAGGAAAATTAAGACAAATATAACCATGCCAACGCTCTAATTTTATGTAACTCCACTTTCATATGATAGTTCTTCTTTCCTCTTATATTATTAATATCAGTTAAGCAACTCCAATCAATTAAAAATCAGATTTGCAATTAATTTAAGCACCCATTTGGCTCCCCTCTCTTCTTATCAACCACACATTCTCCAATAAAATAATATTACTCGTAAACCCAAAACAATTTCTTCTTTTTTAACCACCACATTTTTCAAAAAAAAAAAAAAAAACTATTTCAAAAATTATAATCTCAAATAATGGGGGCCAAACGGGGGCTAAGAATGCCACAAACAGATTAATGGTACTTAAGGCCCTGTCTGGCATGGATTTTCATAATTGATTATTTGACCGTTTGCAAGGAAGCTGGGTCCCACCTGTGAGTGAAATGGTCAAAAATGACAGCTAAAACGGTCAGATTATTGCTTTTTTGGGTAGTTTAACGGCTGAAATTGTGCTTAAAATCATTGCCAGACAGGTTCTAAATAATTACAGGGACACAACCATCTAGAAATGTAGGGGTACCCGTATACAAAGAAACAGACCAATTTACAAAGTAGACAAGGCAAACAAGAACCATAACTTTTAGAAACAGACTTTGAAACTAATCAAGTAAAAGATAACTCCCTCAAATTCATTTTCAAAATTTTAAAATACATAAAAAAGGTTCATACACATGTTGTATACCTCCAAAGTGATAACACCACGGAAATGTCGCTCTTCTTGTTTATTGGTGTACCCAAGCTGCAAAAGGAGATTTATTAGTAGACATTCATAGCGTAAGCAATAATGAGACCACTAAGTAGTGCAGAAGACACATTTAATCATCGAATACGATGCATTATTCATTATAAAATGGTTGTATTTGTTCAATTGTACACATTCCAGAAAAGAAAAAGTACACCACTAAGTTTCTGTCTATTCGAAACCCAGAGAAAATCTAAGTGCAATGGTTGAACCACAGATATTCTAGCTAAAAAGCTCAGAATGATTATCAATCCAAACTCCAAACAGATAAAAGAACCTTCTCTGTTGATGAAAAGTTTAAGATTTAAAAAAAAAAAAAAAAGATCACAAGAGCTTGACGTGTGTATAAAGAGAACTAATTAGGATTTGGATTAGAGATGAGACGATTCTCCTGGTGAGCCATTGAATAAAGAGAAGAAAAGGTACAAGGAGCATTTCTGTAAATTAAAAATGGTTATCCAACATTAAAAGGGCTTTGCCACTTTTTTCTCACCTTTCCAGTTTTTTCATTCAAAACAAACCATTTTCTACCCCAACCACTAGTTTTGGCACTTCTCTTCAATAAGAACCCTGCAAATGGTGAAAAGGTACTCAATCAAAACATTGCCAGAATAGAAGTACAGAATTGGAAGCCCATGCAATGATTTTAGCATTGAAGAAGCCATTGCCCTAGTAAATCATGCATCGGGGACAATCTTAATACATTATTTGACAAGGCTGCTATGCATGTCTAAAATAAGTTGTCTGCTTTCTCTTATGTGATTCACGTAAATAGTTCTTCTCTACACCTGTCCTAAAACTGTGCCAGGTTATTTGTTCACAGTTGATGTATTAACAAAAAATGCCCAGTTTACCAAAACAGCTTCAAACTACAAAAGTGCGAATTCCATGAGTAGCAGTACTTATTCAGATCACTGCTTTATTTACATACAGATGAAAAATGAACTGTCTGCAGCATAGCTCCTCAATCACACACAAAGGCCACCAGTATTAATGAATTATTTCACAAGGTGAGTGAAAGAGGTAATGAAATGTGCATATGACTCAAACATGATCAAGTTAAAGGTAGGAGGAAAGAACATGTGATTTTTTATTGATGAAAGAAAAGATAGAAATTTTTGCACAAACCTGCTGTTATTTCCCCTTCAGGCCCTGCGGTTTTCAAGCCCGATCCTTCTTGTACATCTTTATCTTGCTGACTAGATTTATCCTTCATTGATTTTAAGTTCCCTCCACTTTGCTGGCCTCCTGTTTGTGGACTAGAGGCCTGAACGTAGCATTGAAGACGTTTAGAAGTACACAAAGATCACAATTTAAGAACAGAAATTCTTAGGCATATTGTACTAGCCATGATAACGGTTCATAAAAACAATAATCTCAGACATCCGTATGAGCACGCTCATCGATAAAAGAAGTGTACCCTGTTTAGTATGGACTGCTCAGCTTCAACACCTTTTTTAGAAGATCGAGTTTTCAGCTCCTCCTCACGTCTCTGTCTATCCATCCTGACAAAAACCATCAGATGTAGACATTGTAAGAATATACACTTATCATTAAACAGGGGAAACTGATACAAGAGATTGTGACACAAAAACATGAAGCATTACTCCCTTCGAAATTGACATCTAAGATGATAATGCATCAAAATAAATATAACATACATAATAATCTTATATTCAACATCTCTCCAAAAGAATGAGTTTGGAAAAAGTTAACAACTGCACTACCCAGTTGGTGAACATACCGCCTCTGCACCAAGCGGATAAAGTGTTGAGGGGGAACGAATGCCCGCTCCATGTCAACAAGGTTAACTACCATCATTTTTGCTTCATTCTTAAACCCTTCCAAAGCAGTGGTGGCAATTGCCACAACCTAGCAAATTAAAGAAGCAAACAATTTTTCACATAATGATTGAGCGAATAAACACATCCTTACACCTATACAAGTGATTGAATGTCTGCAACTCATGATTACCTCTCGCTTAAAAGGAGGATATCTACCAAGACCTGGAGTAGCATTTGCAGCAGCTGAGACAATATCGACAAGTACCCGGTGCACCTGTCCAAAGATTTTCAAGTATAATAGTCTTGAAGGTAGATCCAAAGAGTACACAGTAAGAACTAACAGGATTTCATGCACAACAAAATAAATGGGCGATCTGATCTCAATGGCAGCTCAGCAAAACGTAATATAGTGTATTAGCAAAAGAGAACATCCTGAAGGAAATACTTCAGCAGGGATAGAGTATTCAAGTCCAAAAAATTGGATGGTAATGTCTGTCAAGACTTAAATAAAAACCAATGCACCAAGAACAGAGTCAAGAATCCATGGACTCAAAAATGGGAGGGGGACAGATGTAAGTGCAATTGCAACGGAACCTCGATCAAATTACACATTTACTTGGATACCAATTTAATAATTCATCAATTTGAAGTAAACAATGATACATACTCAACATCTATCTAGAACTAAATATCATCTTAAATGTACTAAGAATAATGGTAAGAAAAGTAAAATGGCATGGAAGAGATCAGAGAAGATGACAATTCTTTGGTATTAGTGAGCAATCAAAAGAACGTGTGGAAAACAATAAACCAATTTACAAAGAGAACGCCTACACATAAGTAAAACGACTACAAAAGGATAACAAAAAAAGGGGTAACACTGGTTTACCTCGTCTACACAAAGACGTGAAGGTTCTTTTGCTAACTCTAAAACACTCTTTATTAAAGACCTCAACCCTTTCTCAGGAGAAATAAGGTAAGGCTGATAACCATCTGCTTCCAGAACAATCTAATAACAAGGGAAAATGGTTATTGTAAAGGCACATTAGAACAAACATGAAAACTTTAGACGGAAATGCTTACAATTGAATTTACAGTAGTGTAAAATACATACCCTCTTAACATTGTTCAAGTCAAAATGTCTATCTAGTGGGAGCTGCTTCATCCTGTTTGGGAAATTACCCTCAAAACTAGCAACAACTTTCCACCCAAAACCCTGGAAGAAATGAAAAGGAACTTCAGAACTATATGCATTAACAAAGTAATAATGCTCAAACCAATTCAGTACTGTGCATAAACAACCAAAATCTATGACATCTTACAGAACCTAAGCATGTCATGGAAAAAATGGCGATGGCCATCAACACTACGAACAATTACTTAATAAAGAGAAAAACTCCATAAGAAATGCTAAACAATTAGAATCCCATATTTTAGCATCAAGTGGTAAGAAAATCGGCAGCTCGAATTTGGCTATTGTTCGATTTGATTCTTTTTTCTCAAACTCATTTTCAACCACATTCTTCCAATAAAATAATTTAACACGTGAACACAAAACTTTTCCCTTATTTTTAATCACATTCTCCAAAAAAAAAAAAAAAAGAAAGAAAGAAAAAATCACTTTCCAAAAAATCAAAATAAAACATTCTTCCAATAAAATAATTTAACACGTGAACACAAAACATTTCCCTTATTTTTAAACACATTCTCCAAAAAAAAAAAAAAAAAGAAAGAAAGAAAAAATCACTTTCCAAAAAATCAAAATGAAGCAAGGGCTTGATCTAGAAAAGACTGTATAGCATCCAAATATACTCTCAGTCTTCAAGTGATGCTATAACGAAATTTTTCTTCATCCTAATTACTCAAAAAATCTTCATAATTGCAAAAATTAGCCAAAGGAGAATTTTCCATCTAAGTCTCACCTCACCAGTTGTAATGTGCAGGAGGAACTTATCCTCAAATTCACGGCAAAGCTCTAGAGCCAAAGCTTTTGTACCTTCAGCACTATTAACCATTTGTTCACCAAGTCTGACTAATTCATCCTGCACTATTTGGGATTTTCCCTGAAGCCTGCAATAGTTGCAAAAATGATCAAATAAAAGTCACTTGGACCGCGATATAGAAAGCAGGGTATCCCAACTATATGCATCCAACCTCGTAAACTTCAAGAATAATTGATACTTGACAAACAGTAAAAGAAAAATAGCATCGACTAAAATCAGGTATTATGTGAGAAGGTGACTGAAATGAAGTAGCATTCGTGCTCTATTAACTATTCTTCTTTATTACAGCTAAAGAAGAATGCCACATTTTTGTCATTTGTTTTCGATTCAGTTCATACTCAGGTAATGATTTGCAACTATATGAGATTTTTGCCTATAATTAGCTCTCTTTATTTTATTATATAGTACAAGGCAGCAATCTATGTTGTGCAGAAAAACGGAGAGTGCTGATTCAGTGATTTCTTTAATATATTATTTCTAAAGGGAAAAGGACAGTAAAGTGTACGAAAAGCAATACTTGATTAAGGTCTTACAAACGGAATCACTCTCTTCCAAATGGATTAACTAAACAGAAATCAAAACATAAGAAATTGGAGAAGGTAATATACCCAGAGAGGAGATTAGGAAGCCTTAGTCTCATACGATTTTGAATTTGTTGAGCAAGGGTCTCCACCAAAGCTAATCTCCCAAGCTTGCTTTGAGGGGCCCCTGTTAGTATAGATTTCAGACTTTCACTCTCTGCTCGCCATGCAGTTTCCAAAGAATTATCAGCTCCAACAGAGCCAGATTGAGCAGATGCTATGGCGACAGACTGACCAATCAAAGCAACCCATGGAATGTCAGATGTGCTTCGTGGACCTTGATTCAACAAAAGAGCCTGTACAGCAGCTATGATTTTTGGTTCTGAAGCTGCTTGATCTATCTTACTAATAATACCGACAGTTCTTGTACCTGACAAGTACAAAACAAGCAATTGTTGCTTTGGAGCTTCATCTAAGTAACAGATTATGGAACAGTGGAATCTCCAAAAACAAAAAAGCCCAATTTCTTTTTTGGTGTTCAGGCATCAAAACCAAATAAATGCAGCAAACCTACATTCTCCATCAAGCTCCTTAGCTATTCTGATAGCTTTACATGTGGCGACTTCGGGAGCCTGAGAAGCAGGAATTACAACCAGCAATATTGCATCACTGTGCTCAGCATATTGACTCTGTAAAAGAGAAACAAGGATATTGAACTTCCAAAAAACGTTTTGAAATCTAAACCTATTTAGGAAATATATTTAGAAAAAATAAAATAAAATAAAATTATTATAAATCATTCCAGAATAATATGGTTCAGAATATAAGAGAAAATGTTTAGAAGCCACTCACTAATGAATCATCGAGATTTCCTTTCTCTACCCCAGGCAAATCAATTAATTTCAATGCAGGAGCTGCATATGAAGCAAATCAGCATAATATATAAACTATCAAAAACTAAAATGTTAAAACAGGCATTTATTAAAAGATTTTTTTTCAAGTCATAGAAACCTCATAAGACATGAGATCATGTGCCATGCTTAAAGCTCTCTCTTTATCTTTATATTTAAATGTGTAACCAAGAAGAAAACCCATCTTCATTAAAACTGCATTCAGATTTTTTCAGTTGGCAAGAAATGGAAGATGAGTTTATATTGCCCTATTGCAATCAAGTAGAAAGATGAATATACCATAATGCCAAATTTTTCCAAGTTCTCTTTTCCATTTTTCTCTTAAGGAAAATCATTAGAAATTGCTCCGCAACTAGAATCAATAGGTGAAGGTGAGAGCACAAAAAAAATGCATATTGACAACTCTATCAGTTGAGGAAATCAAATAATTCTGTAAAACCACACGGACCTGTACTTGTTCGAAGCTTTAAATATATCTCGTCGCGACTCTTGCTTGAGATTTTGCTTAGTCTGTCTTGTAATGAATGCCGAAGAGCACCTATGATGGGCCAAAAACAAAAGAACAAACTCATTTGGAATCATGAGACTGAATGATAACATATTGATTCTAATTTTGAAAATGGGGAAGAGGGTGATTGATTCGATGCACATTGAACGATGCTCTTGGTTCATAGTTTAGGAAGAAGCCTCACTTGCTGAAACTTGTTGAGATTTACTATCAATCTGCAAAATAATTGATTTGCTGCTGAGCGAGCTATCCCTTGTCAAATCAATACAAATCGGAGCACGAGTGGCACCCCCTTCACCAGTTGGCTGCATCATAAAATATTAAACTTGAAAATTAAAATGCCCACTAGGTAATGAGTGAAAATAATAATTTCAAAAAAGACACAAAAGTTCCAAACAAGAAATTCTTACCAATGCAGGATGCCCGATTAGACTATTCAATACAGCAGACTTACCTGCACCCTGAACAATCCATCCACATTAGATCATTGCCGTGATAAAAGAAGGAAGACAGTGCAGTGAAGTGACAGTTAACAGATCAAATCTATATATCACCTATTATTCAATCAATAAATATTTACGGGCTACTACCATTGTGACTTGTGAGATATTCATTTGTCAACAAATTCATCATAGGTGTATTCCTGAGGCCAACATTCATAGTGTAACCATTCTCTTGCTTCATGTCATTCTTTAAGGAGCAAAGCAGAATAAAAATTCTTGAAACAAAAAAGAGATTTGAAACTTGAGAGTTTTGTAAAGAGTAAGTTTATTATAATGGACTTGATGGTTGAAAAAGTATACAAGCCTTTATTTATATAGGTAAATTAACCGACTAATCCTAATTAGATAAGAAAATTAAACAATCTTACAAAAAAAGAAGGAAAACTAAAATCCTAAAGGGAAACAAAATCCTCAGCTAAAGGAAATAAAAATCCTACTATAATAGCTACTAATCCTACTATAATAAAAACTAAATTCTATCCTATTTATAATAAGATTTCCAAACATCATTCTCCCACACTTGAAGAAAACTCGACCTTGAGTTTGGTTGAAAAGAGAAAATTAACGAAAAGGGAGTGAAATACTCCAACAATTCTACTATCAAGTTAAGCGGATTCGAATCTTAGCTTGGATTCGAGAAATTAAAGCCCAAAAATACTATTGAAGAGTTCTCCTTCACTTTTAGCCCCTATTTGACGACCATTATTTGAAAACTTTTTTCTACGTACTCAATTTCAATTACAAATTTACACAATAAAATATTCTGCAAGTTGACCCAAAACTTTTCCCTACTTCTTAACCACACATTTCTTTTAAATTTACTATTCAAACATTATTTTCCCAAATAATGGTTGTCCAACAGGGCTTAGGAGCGTTAATTTCTTCAAATTGCTTTCATTGGGGCAACAAGATTATCTTCTTATCATACCACCAAAATACATAAGTATTGTCTCAGACTTTGTAGGTGAGGTCGACATCAAATAGCCACGGTATTCCTAAAAGGACATGGCATGCAACCTCATCATTGTAGTACTTCCTAGTCGAAAAAGGAACTTTGCAAACCTCCTCTTCTGAACTTTCACACATTTCTTGATCCATGCAATTTTACAAGGGTTGGGTGTCTTTCCATCTTCAAGTTTAGTGTATTCACTAGTGTTTTAGAAACAAATTCTCACTATTGCTGCAATTGATAAAGACATTACACCCTTTTGTACTGATTGTGCAGTGGGTACAAAAGATTTAAGGTGTCGAGTATCATCATTTTTCCTTGAGCCAAAAGAAGTCGTTTTGCAATACAATTGACCGCAACTCCATCATTCCATGTAGTAAGTTCACCACCTTCATAAGTTTTCTCAATTTCTGGTTCCTCCTCTATCTCCTCTACCTTCGACAAAATTAATTGTTAGGGATCATTAGGAAGATGACCTGTTTGACCACACCTAAAACACTTCCTGAGGTTTGGTCATGCATAAGCATCGGTAGTAGCCCGAGAAGGTTGACATTGAACATTTAATCCAGTGATTGACTATTAATCACAAGGGTAGCTCAGGTACTCTCATTGCTTTTTCGCTACCCTCGCTTTGCCATTTTGAAACGGCGGCTTCAATGTCTTGATATGGACGTCGAGAATCATTCAAGCACACATTTGGAGTTTATTAAGTTGGTTCACAACTTTTAATGCAAAGTTTACTGCATCAATTAAAGTCCAAATGGGCTGATGTGATAATTTGTCTTGAATTGCCAATTTTAGTCCCCCCAATATATCTGGATACCTGTTGATCAACCGTCTCTACTAAATTAACTCAGTAAAATTCAAGAGTGATTTTCTAGGAATGAAAAAGTCCTAAACTCTTTTCTGATTTTCTACAATGGGAGCTAGCTCAACTCGAATCTGAAATCAACTCATTTCGAAAAATAAACACATCTCATTTTTCATTTAGCTAAAGTTCACTGATAACTGTTAGCATCAAAATCAAAAACGTAAGCAACAATGTTGAGAAGTACTTGATTTTTTTTACTTTTTTTTTTTTTAGAAAAAAGGGAAATAAAATACACAAGTACTGAACAATCTTCGAGGGCACTGTGTGCACACTATTCTTGTGCATTATTATGTACCCGCTGCATATTTCTGTAGCATGTAAAGTAATTTCATTGTGTCCAATCCAAGACAACTACAAAAGTTCTGATCTATTTCATCATTACTTAGCCAATCAAACAGAATAAATTCAAACCCGCGGCCAAGTCATAATACATCACAACAAATTACAAATTAAAACCAAAGTAACAACTTCACTGACGTCACACAAAAACGCAAATTCATTCTAATTCCATTTAGATCAAATTATCAGATCCAAAAAATCAGCTAGCTCTGAGATCTGAGCAGATTAAAAAAAAAAAAGGCAATCCTAACTATCGAAATAGGCAAAATAAGTTAAAACAAAAAAATAAAAAATAAAATGACGTACAGTGTTGCCGAGAGCAACAACGTTGAGGAAAGTGGAGGGGCGCCTAGACGACGACGTTTCATCAACATCTTCGTCGGCAAGCAACGCTGATGCTTGCCGCATGGAATTGGCGAGCTGCGACAATTCATCGATCGCATCCATCAATTCAATTCAATCCAATCCACTCTCTATCCCAAGATCAACTGCTCAGATTCAATACACAAACCAATTCTGTAGTACCAAAAACCACGAGATCGGTGCACAAATCGCAGCAGATCCAGTAGTACAGAGGAGATCAAGAGATTTTGTATTTATAGTATAGATTAAATAAAAATTAGGGTTCGTACGGATAGAAATGGAGATATGAAATTGAAATTTGAACTTTTGAAAATCGGAAAAACAGATGAAAGCGAGTAGAGAGAGAGAGAGAGAGCGGTGTGGTGATATGGTGAAGAGAAGTTTAATAAAATATTTTTCTTTGCTCAACAAAGCCCCCGTTTGATCGTGATTATGGAGAAAAAAAGAAGATATTTTGAAAAGTAATTTTTTTTGTTTTTTTGTTTTTTTTTTTTTGCAAAATATTTGATTATTATGCTATTGAAAATATGTATGAAAATTAATGAGTTTTGTTTTAAACAAAGAAAAACAAAAGCTAAGAAAGTTTTTATTATAAAATTTTTATAAGTGTACATTTAATTGCGAACATGAAATTTGTATGGGAAGAAAAAAATTCTACTTATTTCTACGAAAATTATTAATTAAATGTATTTGATTGATTTAATTGATAATTTAAAAAGAATTATATTTGTCTATTTTTTTTTTTGTACCCAGGTATCCCAATTTAGCCAGACTTATTTCCTAGATCACCAGCCACCGGCCACTCAGTAACTGGCGGAGGTAACCCGCGGATTATGCCCATGTTGACTAGGGTTCGAGATCCCAATTTAGCCAGACTAATTTACTGATTTGTCTATTTTTTATTGATTGGTAGATGAGGGAGAGGATAAATAAGAAAGCGTGAACTACAAAATAAAAATCATTCTCCCTAAAAAAAAATGTATTTCTTATTCTTAAGGAAAATATGGTCACATGACTAAAAGTTAAAAAAAAATTCTATGAAAAAAATTGTCAATCAAATATTCCAAAAGTAGGAATTTGGGTGAAAAAATAACATTTTTTATAGAAAATAAAGTCAATTAAACACACTCAAACAATAAACTTGTTGACGTAAATTTAATATAAGTACAAACATTTTTACAGTTAAAGTAAGATAAGTATGAGAGTGTTTGGTAAAGATTAAAATCAAATTAAAATTGAAAAATTAGCCGTTATTATTGACTTTTATTAAATGAGTGAGACTCAATAACGGCTATATAATAAATCAAATAATGATCTATCTTACAATCTTTATAAATAAACAGTTTAATTTATATATAGATAAATTGAGTGCAGGACGATAAGTACTTATGTGTTTATTAATTTTATGGTTGAAAATAAAGTTCGATAATTTATAAATTTTATTAAAAATCTTTTCGTTGCCCGCCAAACCAAGAAAAAAAATATTTCACTTTACTTGTCAAAATTTGGTTAGTATACGTAGTTTCAAGTTCTCATGTTTCTATCATTCACCAATTTAACAATTTTTTTAGGTGAACTCATTGGTTTCATTGTGGGTATTTGATGGCGTTATGTTGTCGTCGAACTTCATGTGATGGTATTATAAGCTTAAATATGTCACTTTTGTATTGTCTATACGAATGGCATAAACAAAAATTATTTGTGGGAGTGTCATTTTTTTAATTTATCCATCTTTTTTATAAGTCTTGCCATCAGATACATTGTTAAAATTGTTAAATTAATTGACAAGTATGTAGATAATAACTTGAAATGACTTTATAGTTTAGTAATCATTTTAAATCGATGACTTAATGAAATGACATGTTTTGGTAACAAAGGAGGCTATTAATCCCTTTTCATTCGGTTATATATTTAGGGTCCGTTTGATACACTACATTTTCATTTTCCAACATTTGTAGTGTTTGATGGGCAAATTTTTCCAGGGAAAATGTTTTCCAACTTTCCAAATTTTCACTTTTTTGAGGAAAATAAATTCTTGATGTTTTGATTGGTAAATATTTTTCAGGTTTTTTTTGGGCAATTGGAAAAAATTATAGATACAATGGTAAAATAATTTATCAATTTTATTGACAATTTTTATATAAAACAAAGTCAAACGAATGGTATTCGGTATGATAATTTTTTTTCAATTTTTTTTTAGCAGTTGGAACAAATTCTAAACCCAATGGTAAAAAAATCATCACTTTAATAGACAATTTTCATAAAAAACGAAGTCAAATGTACACCAAACTTTCAAATTTTTCATGAAAAATTATATTAATCAAATACAATTAATTACAATTCTCAATAAAATAATTTCTAGGCAAATCAGTTCCCTGTAAAATATTTTATTTCCACCCATTTTTCACATTTTCAATCAAACGGGCCCTTAGATTATTAGTTTGAACGGATTAGACACTCTTGAAAGATTAGTGTATGACCTTGCGACATGATAATAATAATAGTTACTATGTTTTTATGTAGATTTTTTTTATTTTTTCATATTGAATTGGTGACCATTAATGAAAATTTGTGCAATAATAGCATATAAATAAAATTAATAATAAGATTTTTGTTATAGACTAATTTAGTTTTGTAATGGAATTTGGGACCCTAATTTGAAAATTTATGTTCCCACATGGACGGCATATCTGACCATGACGGTTTGAGTTATAGAAGGTTCGGAAAACCTATTTTGCCTAAGAAATGTACACTGTTATTAATTAACATGCAAGTTGTTTCAGCTTGCCTTCTTTCTTGAAATTTTTGACATAAGATGCAACTAATGGTACATATGATTTTTTATTTTTTTTAATTATAAATTGGGAAAAATTCATAAATCCCACTTTAAGTTTATACCATTTCAAAAATAAGAAAACAACTTTCATATTTCAAAAATCAGAAATTCCACCTATACATACACATATTTATTATTTATATATATATAAATATAAATATTTATTTATATATATAAATATATAAAAAGATAATTATATATA
>CAIGRF010399070.1:10808-23512 GCA_903798235.1 Fraxinus ornus
TGATTTCTCGCAAGGTTTAGGTTCCAGATCATTTGGATCGATGACGCTAGTCAAGTGTTGAGTGTTCTTGGCCGGGCCTAAAATCTTCTACCATTTTCGGCCAAGGACAGGGAAATTTCACTCGGTTTTGTCGATTTTGCCTTGCATAAATCTTTTGTTTAGGCTATGTTATATATAAATGCAACTTTGGTTATGATATAAGAGCTAGCTTGCATGATAAATAAAAAGATATATGTCTGTGATTGCCCAACAATAGTGAGAAGCCTATACATCTCATTCTACTAAATTTCCATATTACCTCTCCATTACTGTAGCTTACCAACTATACTACCTATCAGAACTGTTGGCATCCATCGTATCAATCGAGGAGCCGGATCGTGTGGGTCCCTCTTCAGGTTGATTTGGTTGCATTTATACAATTCATTCTGCAGTACTATATACACGAATTCACCATCATTAAACTGGGGATTATCTTTCATGTTGCTTGTGTCCTAACATCACATTGGTTCACATTTATACAAGTGACATAATATTTGTATACATGACACAACTCACACGACTAGGAAATAACACTCTCCGAGTCATCCAAGACTCACAAAGTGTCAAATATGATTAGTGCTCGTACGGTAATTGACTTCTCAATTAGATGACCGTATTAATACAACTATCATATACCATTAGTATATGTACGGTAACTGACATCTCCGCTCAATCAACGTAGCGAAAAAAAAAACCAACGTAGGTTGAAGTACTCTTAGTATTCTCATTGATCACATGCAATCTTATACTTAAAAACACATTGGTACATTCCTAAATTACCCTTCTAATTAGTATTGGAGATTGTACAGGTATTGACGTCTCAGCTTGATTGCCACATGAGACTTATAAAAGTGTCAAATATAATTAGTGTTCATATGGTAGCTAATTTTTCAACTCAATGAATGCATTAGTCTTACTAAACTAATCAAGTACAATTAGAAGGGAGAAGGGAAAAGATCTCTATGGACCAACTGCACCGCTGTTCTAATCAGACCAAGTTCAGCCATTGATCACATTCACTTCCTTGATAAAACCATGCGGGCAATTTCAATATGACTTGTCGTTTGATGGCATATTGTAACATTTTCCGCGATTGATCATATATAGGATTGGCAAACAAGGAAACAGTGACCATCCAACCAAGAAAAGATCAGGCTGTACTGCTTGCAACAAGAAAGACCAAGAAACAGAACAAGCCTGCTAGTTTGCTCACAAATCTGTCATGAAAGAGTTTTCCCGTATGTCCAAGGCTGTTTCAAACCAGGTATCTAATCTTCTATATGATACTATTTTGTTGATGAGTTTATTTGACTTCCTTATTTGCTACTTATGTTCTAGTTTATCAACTAGTTTAATTCTTGTTCATTGTAAACACGCGAGTACGTATTTTATGGATGAAGTTTCGGTTTCCATTTGGAAGCACTGAACGATAAAGGAGTTTTTCCTGTTCGACTTTCAGTTGAGAATATCTGGTTATATGAAACTGAAATGTCATTTTCGCTAAGTTGGAATCAAATTCCGGAGATGAACGTGCTTCCTGGCATGGTTTTGATTTTTGAATGTAACAAGCTATTGTAGATTATTAGACTAGTTTCTGCTATTCATTTTTGGGGGAGAAAACAAATCATGTTTTTGTTGTTTCATTCTAGTAATTGTACCTTAGTTGAGTGCAGGTGGCCGATAATTATTACAGTCCACAGATCTGATGAAGAAAGCAGACCTTGCAAGATTTGAGTGTTGTGAACAGGAGCATTAGGGTTGCCAAGTCTGGTGTCAAGAAGAGAAATATAACATTCTTCAACCAAAAAATTGGCAAAACGAGATTTTCTTTTGTAAGCAATATATGTTTTTATTGTAGTCCAAGAATAGCAATATAACAGGCTCAAAAACGAGTAGCATATTACATTTCTTCAAACAAAAGACAGGAAACTCGAGATAGTGAGCATACATTTCTGTGAGTTCGATGCGATCATGTCCAATTTGATGTACCAAGATGCCATCGAAATTGGGCCAGAGGCCACATTTTTTATAATCTAAGAATGCCAAATTACTCTTCAACTGAAAACCTGGCAAACCAAGATTTGTCATATGCAAGCATATTTTACACCATGGACAGAGCTTCGTCAAAATGATATATAACACAAGAAGCACCGCCATTTTATCCATACAGATGAAAGTTAACGTTGCACAGATTATCTTCAACTCCAGACTGAACATCAGAGTCCGTTTCCCTTATGACTCGTACAGAAAGTGTATCTTATGCGTGCTTTTTTATTGGGCTGAGAATCTTTTCATCGCCTGATATACTCCTCAAGAGTTGCTTCGAACACATCTCCGCTGCCTGAGTCGCATTTTTCACTCGTGCAGCTCTAACCCAAGCAGGCTCCTATTTTGTCAAAAATAAAAGAATAAAACTAAAGCATACAGTTCATCTCCCCCTAGTTGGCACAGTTGACAATTTTTTTATCAATAGTAAATAACATAAAAAGAATTTCAACATATCATACCTCGGGGACAATTCGAGAGAATCCAAATTTAATGAACAAAAGCATGTGTTCCATTATGAGAATGGCTCCAAGACCAGGTGATATTTTCCATTTTCCGTCCTGATCATACAAGCACACTAGGAGGATGGAATTCGTACAAATTGACATCACTATCAGGAACTGAAATTGAAGACACGGGACAGATTTATAAAAATGGGGGAGTGTAAAAGTAAAGAGAATAAATGCTGGCGTGGTCCAGGCATAGAGAAATTATTGTAGACTAAATTTAAATGAATAAATGCCCTTTCTAACAATTAGTCTTTTAAATGAGATGATTTAATGTTATATGGCCCTCTGTTCTCATCTCTCCACTCATTTATAAAGATTGTACATGGCCAGATCATTGATAAATAAATAAAAAATTGAATTTGATTTGCATGCAAGGACTAAGGAGCCGTGATGAAATCTAAATTTAAATAAATAAATATGGTCCTCTTTAATGTCTTGAGCTTTTAGATTATCCCTCTTTTAAAAGCTTGAGCTTGTAGAAGTGGTTTAACAATTACTACCTGAAATATATTCAGCCAAGCTCCAATGGTCGCATCAGTACGAGGCGTAGGCCGTCTCATCATGGCTAGTAGTTTTAGCGCATCTGTTCTCATCTCAGTCAGGTTATTCTGCTCAAGTCAAGCATGCAAGCCGTTATCAGTTTGATACAAAGAAAGAGATCTCCCGTCACCCACTTTGTTTCAAGGAAAGAACGAAAAAATCCACCATACCAGTGTGGCAAAGGCAAAGGCGAGTGGGAATGCACAAGCAAACATCATGATCATCCCAAATTGCAATACTAACTCCAGAAAATCTGCTAGCAGTTATAGATTTTTAAATCTCTGAAGAAATAGAAATGATTAAGACATTCATTTCGTGTCCACTTTAAAATGAAACAAATAAAGTAGAATCAATGCAATATATTACTTCATTGAAGCACTTGTCCAAGAGGTTAGGGGCCCATTTCGCGGGGGGTTTGAAAAGTCAAAAACTGCTTCTGAGACTAAACGTCTTCTAGCCTATATCGATAATTTCCTAGGATTGGTTTGTCCGAAGCAAAAGCCCTGCCAAGCGAGTCCTTAATAGGCTAGGACAGTAATTGTATTATAATTGAAAAGGTTTTTCCAGTTTTTATTACAGCATTGATTCTGCATACAACACACTAAACTGTAGTAGTATAGACTAAGTTCTAAATATGTCCTTCACAGTTTAGATGTGGTGATGCAACATGATATCAGAGTATGCAAAAGACTTGGTTTAACATTTGCCTCCATCTATTTATGAAAACTGCACACGAGAGGTGTGTGTTGAAGACAAAATTTAAACAAGTAAATGCAACGTCTGTCCAATAGTTTAAGCTTTTAGATGAGATGGTTCAACACACGTGCATACGACCTCAATGGTAAGGACCACCATCTCAAATCAAATATTAAGAAGAATCAATCTTAATGAGTAGACGAGTTCTCTTCCTTTCCATTTTGTTGTCTTATTAAGATACATAAAATGCTATACATTACCATCAAAGAGTCCATCTTCAAGTTCATGGCCAATACTTGCGGTATAAGCAGGTTTTAGATATTCCTTCTCTACCCTAGGAAAGGACCGCGCCTTCCCTGTAGACGACCCTCGTTCACGCTTTCGCTTGTTCCTTCACAGGTAAGCAGTTTGTTCTTCTTCGTAAGGTAACCAGTGAAAGTAGTGTGTGATTTAAATTGCAGTCAAATGATAAAATTGACAAAAGAAATGTTTACCGAACAGCTCTAAATTTCTTGAAGCTATATGTCAAATATGGTATAGAATTCTCCATCAGATTTTCCAGCACCTTAGGCACAGTTCCAGCATAGGAATACGTAAGTACTAGAGTTAGATACAGATAGAGATATAGCAAAAAGACCACTATATTTTTTCACCTCATATATAATTAGACGTTGGATTAATACTTGGCGAAGGGTCATCAAGTTGCGATGCAATAGAGCATGGTAGAATATTCCAATATATGTCTGCATAAAGTAAAGACCAAACACCTGGAGGAAGAAAAGATAAGTCTAAATGATTTAAAAAATACATTAACGACAAGGACAGATACAGATTTCTTTTGTCTACCTTGTAGACCAAACTGCAAGCTCTGTACTCTACATTTTCATTATTTTCACATTTAACAAGCTTCACTGATATCTTTCCCCCCATTCTGGTGAAGTACTGAATTGCAAGGAGGTAAACTGCTGTCAGACAAAACCTGGAAAAACATGCATTTGAGAGGATGTCATAACGCCAAAATCATTTTCAATAAAGCACGAATAGAAAAGAGTTTCTGAATTTAACAACAGTTGTTTACACCATCAAAGAGAGAATTTCCAAAACCATAACCTACAAATGATTTCCTCATCTAAAAGCTTAAAACTAATAAATTGTGAAGAAAATAATTTTGGTATTTAATTATTTAAACCTTCAGTCCTGCCCCCTCACATGTAGGCCAAATTTATTTATTTATTTCCTTGCACCTATTCATGGAATTTTCGTAAATGAGTGGCGGGAAGACAAAATCAAGATCATCAACCATCTCCAATACCATATGAAATGAGATGTAAGTTGTTAGAAATGAGAGAACAATTACTTCCATTTATTTATTAGATACTTCTTTGTTTTAATCTCTCTTGAACTAGTTAAAGGTTATACATGCATGACCCAGTGAAGAACTGGACGAAAGAAGTTGGATGCACTCATATAATGCAAGACTCTTTTTAGTTATGTTCATCTAAATATGAATTTCATAATAATGAACAAATGTAGTCAGCAATTGAGTTTGCAAATTCTACATATCATTCATTAAGAATCAAACACGACCGTAATGAACCATATACCATGTTTCATTGCATACTTTCAGAGAGATAAATTTGTCATCATATTAAGTGGTAAGATTCAGAAAAAATTTGTGGATAAATTGAAAATAACATTTTTACCTTTACTAATCTGATCAGACAAACCATTCAAAGCAAGGATGAAGACTCAATTAGGCAAAAAGGAAATTCCACTCCCCTCCCCATAAAAACCTATGTACATGATTGAATTCTGAAGGTAATTTGCAAGGCTCCTATCATCCTTTCAGGTTTAACTACTCAATTTTCTCTTCTACAAGTGTGGAAAGTTATGTGAATTGAATATCTAGATGATTCTTCTCACCAACAAAATTGCATTTGTCTTTTGATTTCACAATAAATCTAGCGTCGTCTACAGAAATCCTTTTCTGCCATGCCATTTTGAAACTTGAACAATTGTAGGAAACAAAAAAAATCTAGGCCCAAGTATTCTACTACTTACATAAGGAGTTTCTTGTTTCCTTTTTCCCCGAGGGGTTGGGAGGATATATTTAAGAAAGAAACGCGGAATTAATGAGATCAATTACTCACTTCAGGAAGTCGGACCCAATAACTTCATATAGATGAGCATAAGCCAATTCAAAAGGAAGCTGGAGACATATGATACTCAATATAATAATGGCATCATTTCTGAATCTCATCAACCATCTGAACCATTCTTCTCTTTGGAAGAATGCTTTCTCTTTCATACTATCCATCCCTCTTTTCTTCATGAGTTCTGCAGGGAATTCTAATGAGCTCTGTTCCATTTGGAATAATTTATAATCAGATTCTGTACCCGCCGAATGATTTATATGCCACCTGTATCATCCAGACATGTTAACACAACAGGATGTGGAAACATGAGTGCAAAAAGATATTTGTGAAGAAATACAATTCAAAGTATCCACATCAGACGGGAACTGTTATAGCTGTTCAAAAAACCAGATTGCACATACCTAGCTAAAAGAGCTGAATTTTTGCGTTTCCAGAATTGGAAAAACAACACAGCCCATGAAATCAGGCATATGAAGAAAATAGGGAGAACCAAAAGTTGTATTGACCTGGGGGGAACAAAAAGCAAAAGAAAGCATCCCTCAATAAGAGTAATTGAAAAGCACAAAATTTGACATAGATGTGCATGTCTGGTGTACAATATTTGATAGTAGTTGTCGGTATAGGGCATGTTTGAGCCACATTATTTTGGAAGAATGTATTCTGGAATAGTAGATTGATAGAGAATGTGTGGTTGAAAATGAAGGAAAATTTATGATGTGATTGAAAATATTATTTTATTGAAGAATATGTGGATGAAAATGAGTAGAAGAATGAGAATAAAAATTTTAATGTGTACCAAACATGGGCATAATAAGCAACATTTTAACTTCTTTTCTTATTTAAATTGTTGAGTATGGTCCAATCCATCTTAATAGACATGCCAATATAAGACGAAGTTAAATATGGCCTACCCAAAATCAACCAACTGCAATGTAAGTCCTAATGCAGCTGGAAACAACAACCACCTCGTGTACTTTCCAAGGAAAGCAAAGTAGATGGCAATCTACAGGCACAACACATACGCAGTTACTAAATGAGATGAATGTGGTTTATTATGAAAAAAATGAATATTAAGTAGCAGCTTATAAATGAATGGAGTGGAAGTACAGCTACCACCACCATTTGACATTTACCTTCACTCCGTAGTATAAATATATCTCATCAATTGGCTGTGTTGTAAAGTCCCACCAGTTCAGTGCCCAACTTCTTAGGAGCTTCTTCCGCTTGTTTTCATCTATAAAATATTCATCTTATTTTGCATGTCCATAACTGCTGATAAATTTGTCATATATAAGAAGAAGAAGAAGAATACCATGCAATGGAAATACTTCTTTGACTATTCTCTCTGATTCCAATTTCCGAAGTAGAGGTTCCCTTGGAACCCAGTCGACCTCTCTATGATCATATTTCAATTCTATAACTGACTTGCCTGTGTTCACCTGTGACATTTGGCCTTAACATCAGGTTCAAAATGAGAATTTTGGTACAGAACAAATGCACGTGCTTGGAAGCAAAACAAATGGATATGTAAAGCCATGTCAAAGGACATTTATATCCATTATGCGACAGCTGAGATGGTTTTCCTGTCTCACAATTCAGAAGAACATAATTGATGATTTGAATCCTATAACAATTGAACAAATACAAAAAGAAAAGAAAAATTAGGGATTAAGCTATAATTCCATTCTCGAGACCAATTATGAACCAAAAAAAAAAAACATAAATGCAAACATAGAAATACATGGATTTATGGATGCTCACCCTCAACGTGAGAGCTATGACAAAGGAGTATTACAAAGTTTTCCTAACACCTGTCTTATCACAGAAAATAGACCCCTAAGATTCCTTTACACAGTGTAGGAAGGTGGGAGACCTAATACATAGAGAATGAATGCCAAAGATACCCTATATCAAAAAGTTTCATCACTTCGTTGTACAAAGAGATGAATTCCTAATTCTAGGTCAATCCACGAGGTAAATTGAGCGGTATAATTAGCCTCCACGTAATCCAACAAAAACTCTAACCGTTAAAGCCTCTATCTTGTCAATAGCTACTCCATCTATTGACCACACCTTATTTAGAATCTGAATGACCAGATGAAAGAGAACAGGCTGTATATTCACCTTACATAGTTTGAACTCCCAGGCCCAATCAATGAGCCTGCTTACTACTTGACATTCTTATTGTTGCAATCAAAAAATAAAAAAATTAAGCATTAAGAACAATACTAAACAGTGCACGAACAATATAAATAACTCACAATCCTGTATATTATGTGATTGTAGCAACGGAAACGCTCACACCAAGTGAACAAGGATCCATCAGGTTGCCTAACAAAGGCTTCCACCTCATCCCATTCAAATTGCAAGTCCATTCCTGAAATAAGCATAGGACATTTAGGGCACGTTTTATACGTAGTACTAGACAGAATACGAATAAACTTCTTTCTCTTTCTTCTACCAAACAAGTCATCGAGATTATTTAGGTCAATATGAACACAAACTACTGGGGAGGCACAATAAGCAAAAGACTAATGAATACTGCACGACTGCTACCTATATGAGTCCGTTTTTTGAATTGCAACTCAGCCGCAGCCTTCCCCATAATCTCCAATGGTGCTGACAACTGAAAATACAAAATGAAAAAATGATAATTAATTAAAAAAAACTTTTCTCTATTTGCAAAAGTCCACACAACAGACATAACTGAACTGTAAAATGAACATGATTTACTTAAGAAAAGATTATATGATTACCTGTTTGTCATGATTTCCAATGAGATTTATGGGAATCTATATCCCACCTCGGAAGTATGTGTCGTAGGATTTGGAAGAGCCAGACCACAAAAGTTAGCCAATGTGGTTGGAGAAGCCAAGCTGATATAAACCCCACAAAGGAAGCCTATACTTCCGATGTGGATCTAGATTCCCATAAGAAATTATGACAAACCACCTCCCTTTCGACTTAGTCGTGCCCATACACCCTAAGTGGTAACCGAAACTAGGAGACATGATGCCTGATAGACTGATACCATTATCATAAGACTTGGAAGAGCCGACCACAAAAGCTAGCCAATGTGGTTGAAGAACCCAAACATATATAAACCCCACAAAGTCCATACTTCCGATGTGGAATCTAAATTCCCATAAATCCCATGAACTTCGGGTTTATATAGGTTTGCGTTCTCCAGTGATTTGGCTGTTCCAAATCCTATGTGACACTGTTACTAATAACTTACAATTATTCTCACAAGATTAACAGTTGCATGAACTGAAAAATTTAACAAATTAGAAGATAACAGGTTAGACAAACTTGAAATCAGAATAGTGCAATTAGTTCCCAATAAATTATATAAATCCAAATCAACAGCGAAGAGAGACCAAAAAAATTGGGCAAACCTTGATAAATTCATTTTGAAGGCCAATAACTCTTTCAACAATTAGTCCTCTTTTCTTGAACTCGTCAACAAGAACCTCGACACAATCAAGACTGCTGTCGTCCCCTTGCTTTTCACTTTTCTTTGGAACCACCACACAAATCTCAAACACAATTTCTTCTTCCCTCTCATTCCCACTCATTTTCAACCCTTCCACTATAAACCCAACAAAAAAAAAAAATCTATGAAAATCAATAAAATAAGCTTCAACACCACTAAAAACCAAAAGGGCCCTCTCTATTTAAAACCAAAAACAAACGCATAATTCATTTCCAACAAAAACTGTGTAAATCTATTTTTTTTCTGATCAGGTTTTCTGTGTTCTTGTCATTAAAGCAAGGGAATAATAAATGAGAAAAGAGAGAAGAGAGGAGGGGGCCTAGATAGAGACGAAGTACACAAAGCAGGTGTCTTTGTAAACGGAAACTAAGGGAGAGGAGGTGTAAATTGAAATTGACACATAAGCATGGAGGACACGTGGTGCTGGCCGTGTGATTGGTTTTCGGGGTTTCCTAGAAATCATCGTATTTTAGGCACAATAAACAGTGCAGCATTGAATTCTGTGAAAGAGAAAGAATCAAGGGAAAATGTATTTTCTTTTGATCCAATTGCTCCACTCGAGAGAATTATTTGCAATTTGCATTCTGAATATTCGTATGGCAAGTTGAAGGAGACGGCGATGATGAAAATGACTGATCATTGTCGCAATGAGAATATTTTGTATGCATTGGTGGGAATGTTATTTTATAAGATCTTCGTGATCCTCCATTCATTTTATTGTCTTGAATTCTTATCAACAGAGAGAAATATTCACCAAGTAAGCGATATCTTGATTAATAAAAAGTCTCGAGGCGTCGAGCCCTTTACTCCTTTATTTTGAAAAAAAAAATTTATAAATATTTTCATATCAAAATAAGGTTATTTTCTGTTTGAACCACATTTTTCTTCCCTAAAAATAAAAAATATGACTATTATCTATCACATCAAACTATCAATTTTGAATTTCTATCTCTTGTGTGGGACCAATAACGACTATATTTTTCATTCTCATTCCACACTAATGAAAATCAAATGGCCCTTAGTCTCTAATTCGAAAGAATTTACAAATAATTTAGTTTAAAAATAAATAAAATAAGTGATTAATGAGTAAAATATACTTATAAATCTATAATGATTGAAAATATAATCCCTGTTTGGTATACATTAAAAAATGACTGATCATTGTCGCAATGCGAATATTTTGTATGCATTGGTGGGAATGTTATTTTATACAATCTTCGTGATCCTCCATTCATTTTATTGTTTTGAATTCTTATCAACAGAGAGAAATATTCACGAAGTAAGCGATATATTGATTAATAAAAAGTCTCGAGCCCTTTACTCCTTTATTTTGAAAAAAAAAATTATAAATATTTTCATATCAAAATAAGGTTATTTTCTGTTTGAACCACATTTTTCTTCCCTAAAAATAAAAAATATGACCATTATCTATCACATCAAACCATCAATTTTGAATTTATATCTCTTATGAGGGGCCAATAACGATTATATTTTTCATTTTCATTCTACACTAATGAAAATCAAATGGCCCTTAGTCTCTAATTCGAAAGAATTTACAAATAATTTAGTTTAAAAATAAATAAAATAAGTGATTGATGAGTAAAATATACTTATAAATCTATAATGATTGAAAATATAGTCCATGTTTGGTATACATTGAAATTTTCATTTTCATTCTCCTACTCATTTTCAACCACACATTCTTCAATAAAATAATATTTTTCATCACATCAATAATTTTTAGTGCCACTATTTCCATCGACACTTTTTATATATACATCCACTTTTAAAAATTAAATTTTATTATATTTTAAATCCTATATAAATTTACTTAAATAGACATAAACATTTAAATATGTATCATCACATCCCAATCAATAGACAAGCAGAATACATTTAACTGTATGGCCTTTCATATAAACATTTTCACTTTAGGATCTTACGTAACGTCACATCCCAATCAATAGACAAGCAAAATCTAAATTGCTTCCTAAATTAGTATAAAGAATGAAGAAGTTTACCTATTTAAAAGTCGGTTTCTTCCATAATGGTGAACTCTAAAAATTGTTGAAATCCCTAAAAGTTATACTTTTCAAGAGACAGTTTTACAAGAATAAGCACATAGATTGACTGACACAGTAAGCCAAGGGAGAATAAGCTAGATCACTAGAACAATCTCAAACCTGATGCACAAAGAAAAATCACTAAAATCAACATTTTTCCACTCTATAATGTTGCTACATTTTGTTTTTAACCATATTAATGTTATTAAAGTCGTAATTAAGAGTATGTAATTCTCTCTATTGCACAGATATTTAGCCACAGATAAATTATCACAGTCGCTACCTACACGGGCCTTCTATGGGGACAAGCTTACACTAGGTGATATGATGATTTCCTCAAGATGTTGCTCCATTCAACTTCAAGTCCTCCTTAATCAAAAACACATAGAGGAAAATAAAGCATATTAATGTCTGCAAACACTCCTTTTTCTCTTTGTAACTATTTAATAGAGACCTCAATCATGCTATTTCAAGAGGATATCTCATGAATACGCTTCTAGTGCTTTCACAAATGATATTGCATTAACATACTAAAATAAATCAAATTTTAAAAGTGTGATCTAGCACTCTTAGAGGCTATGACCTTACTAGAAAAGCCTGATAATGAATGGAGTTCAAACAGTTACGAAAAAACTAAAACTTTCTGCTGATGATAACAGTCAATCACAGATTGATGGAAGTAACTGAAAAAATAAAGCCAAAAAGAGATACTGAAGACTAGAGAGTAGAACAGCCATATGCCCTCAAAGTTAGGTGCCTCACAGTCCCATACAGTTAAATGTATTCTACTTGCATTTTTGGATTTCAGCATACCACGGAGATATTTCAGCATATCACGGAAATCAATTTTGGATGTTGATTTATTGTGGTTTGCCTTTGATGAATTGAGTTTTAAGAATAAGAATCATAAGATTTCTAATAAACACTATTAACATGGTTAAGTGAATAATATATGTCAATTTAATGTTCAATCAGTTCAACTTTATTCGTATTTCATTCATTTGGTTTAAAAGAGTTTATGGTTTTAGGGATTGTATGAATCTATAGTGTTAGGGATGCATTTAAAGTGGAATGAATATATAAAATTCATGTGGATGTACATAGTATTTAAATAAATGAATTTAAAGGACAAAATTGGAAAATGACGTGGATGTAAATA
>CAIGRF010399088.1:3938-16603 GCA_903798235.1 Fraxinus ornus
ATCTAAGTTCAAGTATCACTTTTAAAAATCAATTTTACTTTTGATCAAAAATATTTTATGCAAGTGATATGCAAATAATTTTGTGCACAAAATGATTTTTGAGTTATTGTCATTCATTACTAAAGATCAAAGTGTTATACATTTACACATGATCTCGAAAGTTTAGTTTTTTTTATCTTGCTTCGAAGTTTCTTTCTATCGGCTCTTAAACTCTTGATCTTGATCTTTCTTATCGTTTGACTTTAATCTTGACTTCGATCTTGATCTTCTTCATGAGCCCGATTTGATAGTCTTGATTTTGATCTTTTAAGCTCTCATCTCGAATGATTTGACTTAAATACTTAACTTTAACTTTGCTAATTATTTCGAGTCCGATTTATGATGTGTTGATTTTGGCAATATTCGATAGATTTTAACATTGAACTATCATCACTCAAAATCAATTGTTAGAAACAATATTAATCTTGTTTGTTATAATCAAGACATTGAGGATGAAATCAACCATAGGTCAACAGAGATGAGACGAAATTCAGGCTTCCTTATAATAACTTAAATGCTATTCATTTTTATGAAATATGACTGTCCATCTTTTAGCTTCCGTAATTTCAGGGTGTCATTTGATTTCCCTGTAGGAAACCTTAATCAATCGAGTTTGACAATTGATTAACACAAGCTTCACTTCACAAAGAAAGGAAGTTAACTAATTAAACCAAAAAACAGACAAACCGTAGTTGAAGTTCAGCACCTGAAACATAAATGTGCATATCACCTTAAAAAATCAAATGACAAAGTCTTATTCAATTTATTGCTGTCTAAGGGAAGATCCAAAGAAAAAAATCGTTAACATCCACAACACAACACAAAAATAAAATTCAAATGCATAGTTCAGATACCACTAAGCTATTTAGAGGAATTTTTTCCCTGCTGCAGACAATGTTCCTTTATGAAAGGCAAAATGACTGAAACTAGTTCAGATTGCTGGGACGTGTATCCATGACCAGCTCCTTCTATGATTTGCAATCGATTGTTTGGGATGATCTTGGCAAACTCCGATGCATCTTTGACTGGAATGATTTCATCAACCGATCCATGAACTATCAACACCCTGCATATAAGTTCCAACAAATCAACTTTCCATATTTATATAGGCTCACAATGTAATGTAGCATTACTTCAAATCTCATGAGAGGAAAGGAGTGCAGGTATAATGCACGAGGCATCATACTGGGCCAGCCATGCGCCCACTACTGTCTACTTCAGTTTCTAAATGCATGAATTTAGCCCCTGCTTGTCTCATTAAAACAAAACTCTATACTTCTCATACTCAATTTCAACTACACATTTACACAATAAAATATTTTGCACGTAAACCCAAAATTTTTCCCTACTTTTTAACCACACATAAAATCACTATTCAAAACATCAGTTTTTTTCAAAATAAAGGCCATCAATTAATGAACTCAAAGGAAGCCATAAGCTCTCGAAACAAGATGGAAGAAGATAACAGGATTAGATCATATTGTTCAAAGTGAAAGAAGACATAGCCAGATGGAGAACCGATGAAAAATAATCAGGGTAAATACTAATGCCCATTTGAACAAGTATGCAGCCTAAAATCCAGAACATAAATGTTTTCAAATATTCAAACCCTAATACCGAAGACTCCAAACCAAAAATATTTAAAATTCAGCAACTCAACAACAATATTACCAGTGAGTGAAGCTAAACTTTCTGAACTTCAAGTTAACTTTAAAACAATTCTAGAACAATATCTCAATAGGTGAAGAATATTATTAATAGCTGCCAAATTGAATCTCAATTATGACAAAGATATCAGCTGTCTTAATTTTTTGTGTTAATCGTCCCTCAATTTATTTATCTAAAACCTAACGAAAAATAGTAGTTTCACATCTCAGTTATTACCCTCTAGATTAGTTTTAAGCTCTATAGCACATGCACTTCAATTAGAATAGCGTGTCACTATCGGACACGTGTCGGACACGGGTCGATACCGGCACTTCTCAGAAACTCTACCGTAATCATTTTTCTTTTTATATTAAAAATATTATATATTATTAATTCAAAAAGTTAGTAGTAAGTAACAAATAGGTACTTATGTTCAAAAGATTTCAACAAGAAAAATTAATAACAAATATAAAAATAAATTTATACTATATAAATAAAAAATTTATAAAAATTTAATCAATGTGTCGATGACGTGTCGTGTCTGTAATTGTTTTTAAAATCGTGTGTCGGCATATCCAACACGCATCCGTGTGAGTGCATCATAGGTTTTAAGGGCTCATAGCAATGTCTACAGCTGATTGGAAGCTATATTTTTGTACAGTAGACTCAATTGTTCATAGGAAATGACATGCTTATTAGCAACTTGCTTCATTTTTTATTTATTTTTTGATAACCGTGGATGTTCGGACCAATTTGCGCGCACCTCGACTAATCCCATGGGGCCCTAAAGTTTACGGCCGAGTACTCACCTCAGTGGCCATGAGGGGACTCGAACTGATGATCATTGGGAAGCAAACCTAAGGCCTGACCAATTGAGCAATCTCTCAAGGTTAACTTGCTTCATAAAAAGGATACCAAGAAAGCAATTTCCCATTTTCATTTTTCTTTCTGACACTAGATACACCAGTTAGGAAAAGTGGACCAGTATTATTGGTAAATTGAGAGAAGTTGACTAAACCACATGAAAGAGGTAAGCAAAAGGATCCACAGTTTAACTTTGCAGGTGGCTTTGATAAGAAGAGTAGATGTAGCCCCCACCTCAATCAGAAGCAGCTTCACCACTATGGGAAAAACCCAGACCTTTAATGAATAGTGAAAATCCCATTATATAGAGATCCAGCTCAACTAGGTATTAGAATCTTAACACAGAAATATAGGACCAATCCTACCAAACACAACGTCTAATTCCAAAGATAACCAGAAACATAGGCCAAGAACTAAGAAATCCTACCTTGAATAGATGAAATAAAGAAATAATCATGAAATGAGCTTTCATAAATCTCTGTCGCTGTATTAACACATTGATATAACAAAAATCATAAAAGTTAATTATAGAATGAAATTACTATGCAATGAGCTTGTATAATTCTGTTTAGCTGAATTCACACGTCAGTGACAACAAAAAAGTTTATTGCAAAAATCAATGTCCTCACTGTCAAGCGACAACAAAAGTATATTTTGACTGAAGAAACTAAAATAAAGGTAACCTGCATCTCTTGTCAATTGAAAGACATGCTTCATGCATGTTTGTATTAAGTAGCTCCATCAAACTTTCCTTGGTGACTTTGAAATCGAATTCTCCTATACAAAAAAACAAAAAATTCTTTCAAAACTTGCCCACAAGGAGCAGTTACCACTCATATAATATACAAAATAAAAGACAGACAACCCATGATCCATGTTGTGCAACAAAAAGTAAAGAGGAACTCATTCAACTTGCTCTAGAGAGGAACCCATGATTAAGATAGCTAAAAAAAGGTAAGCAAACCATAAACCATGTTTTTCATTTACCACTTGGTGCCATTCTCATTTAAAATTTCATGAATACATCTATAACAAACTAATTGCAAAGTATCCCAATTGAGACATTGTTGAATAGGCTAAACCTCTTTTAACGCCTTTCCGGCAGAGATAAAATAGCTTCTAATAATAAAATACGGAAGGAATATATCCATTTTGTTAATAATCTTTATAACCTAAAAATAATTAGAAGATATCTACATCACTATCTATTTGAGTTAACTAGTAGTAGGGAACCCTCTGTCAAAATCTGGTATGGACCTAGATACTTCAACGCGATCCTCCTAAATGTCCAACTCTTGATTCATTAATCATACTTCCATATTCCAAGGGACATGCAATGCAAGTATGCAACAGAGAAAAAAAGCCGGGGGAGGGGGGAAGGTTATATCAAAAAATAATTCTTAGGATAGCAGAGTCCTATCCCTAAATGATTCAGTTGGAATGGTCTACTTTGACTTGGATCAGATGTTTAGGAGATGGATACTTTCCTTTTACGCTTAAAAATGTCCTAGGTCCCATTTCCTTCAGTAATGAAAGTAGTTCGAAGAGAGGATGTAAAAGACTATTAGTTTTGTGTAAGCTAATTACTAGGCAGGTACGAGCTTTTTGTCATTTATGATGGACAATAAACTTTTGCAGAGCCCTATTTTTCCTTAAATGGAAGATATTTCAAAGTTATAAATGTAAACAGAACATTCAGTTATTGCTTCATAAAAAGAGAGAATGTTAGAAAGAATCAGAGCTTGGTGGAAAAACACAAATTCAAGATTTCAAGCAACATAGGAATTCCTTAGTTTTAAGTCACTATCGTTAATTTGAAATCAGAAACTCAAGAAATCTCAACAGGAGATGCTACATAACAGATAACCCATGATCACCTTTTCCATTTTTTATGTCGAGGTATCCATCCTTTTCTATTCTTTCTAAGAACTCTTTACCACCCAAGCGATCTTCAACAACTCTCTTGAGATCATAGCGGCCAGAAATATTGACCACAGTAGATATATCATGATATTTTGAAGCATATAAGAGGACAACATTGCCACCTGCATTTCTCCCAGTAATAGGCAGAGAATCAACTGGTCAACAAAATGCACCCAAGCCGAATTGACTACTCAGGTCTAGAACGTAAATTTCCAGATATCACATCATGTTCTGATATGGCAGCACAAATTTTAAGAAAGATAAAATAAAACTCTTACACAGAAAAAGGAAAAAAATTACCAACCTCAACATGTACACGTTTCTAAACTAACTGTTTGGCCAGAATGCCTGTTCCCATGTTAAGTTGCTTGACATTACTAGCTGTGTATTTCTTCAGAACACATAATTAAGACATTTTTCTTTTATAGAAAATGCATATAGATAAATGCATACACGTAGAAGTTGGAAAGTTATGCAGAAAAGTTTCTGATTTTTGAAAATAAGTCGGAGGGAAACATAAGTTACACAGATATTAAAAAGGGTCACCACTTAGCTGAAATTGATCATCTAGGTTACAGATCATTGCAATCTTGAACCATTCCATAAATTGGGGGACGGGATAAGTGTAGGCTAATTTTGGCAATTCTTGACATACTAATTGTGTAAGGAAATCTAATTAGTTATATTGATGGATAAATGGAAAACAATAAATATTTAGTTGTGAGTACAAGTTGGTGCACCTTTACTGTGCCCAAGAATTGCAACTACTGTACGGTTTGCTCCAGTAAAATATTCTATCACAGCTCGTAAATCTTCCACTTCTCTAAAGTAGTTACCAAACTGAAACGAACCTTCACTTTCCCTGGAGATCAACTAACAACATGAAATCAAATATTGTATAACAAAATTATGCATTCCATAGCTTAAACCAATTCAGAAAGTTTTAGCACCAATCTAGGTTCTTTGATAGCAATTTGTCATCGAACAACTTTCCAGCAGAAGTTTCAAACAATATCACAGATTCATACAAATTAGTGACAGAATTCAACAGTAGAAAGTTATCAGCCACCTAAACTGTTGCTTAGCTTCCTTGCATTCACAGCCCCAAGAAGCTACTATTTAGCATTTTAATTTTCCCTTAAAAAGAAATTTGCAATTATACATGAAAGAGGTATCTTTTTTTTTTTTTTTTGATAGATTACATGAAAGTGGTATCTAGCAAAAAAGGGTTTGATAAACATTTAATGCAAAGGATTGAAAAAACTAGATCAATTTGGTCAAACGTGATACTCATTAGAATAAACAACAGCATGGTGGATATCATAAATTTGGCCTGAAAATTTGCAACTTTCACAAATTTAATTGGCCTCACTTCGATTATTGAACTTAACACACAGGAGCATTCATTAGGTCTACCCCAGTAAAGCTCCACTTGCTTTGAAAGAACGAGATATTTGGTTCATATAATATAATCTCACTGCTTGTTCCTGGGATTCTGGATTATAGAAAAATATAAAATCTCCAAGTTATTACATGTATGAAAATAAAGTTTTCCTTTTTCTAGAAACGACTATCCAAAGAAATGTTTTTCTATCTCATATCTGCCCATTATCCAACATACTCATCTTTTATTTTGGAAAAATCCTGGTTATGGAATTAGGGTATGTAAGAAAACTTTCTTTTCCTTGAAATATAATCAAAACAATTTATAATTCATAAAATATGTCTTCTCCAATATTTTTCTTTTCAAAACAAACAGAGGTATGTTTCTGTTTAAGAACTTAGAGCACCACAATTTTCATTTGCGTTTTTCTAACTATTTTCCTGAAATAACAATGTTAATATACTTTAGCAATGCGTTGCATCAAGATCAAAAAAGCAACAAGTGAAGGCAGGCTCAATGCGTCAACAAACTCATAAACTCCATTCCAATAAGTAAAGAATAGTAATATGTAGCATGTACATATGTCTACAATATTAGTATTACTATTTGTGTTGTATTAATATGTTGACCGAAGAAAATATCGATAGCCCCTAGAGCTTACCCATTTCCAGTAAAATCAAAGCGAAATGCACTGATTCCTTGGTTTTCTAAAGCACTGGCAATGTTGACCACGATTTTGTACTCCTGCATATTAAATATGTGAAATTAATCCCTCCATTAGGCATCACAACCGACTGACACTCTACCTAAGCTATCTGTAGAATTTTTTTTTAGTAAAAAATACAAACTCTCCTAGATTTATTCATATTTCAAGGGCAAAAACACAAAATAACTATTGCACGAGACATCAATAACTTCATCTCTAGCACATGTGATTAAAGTAGATTCGCATTTCCAGCAATCATTCACCTATATTCATATTTTTCCGGATTATGTACAATTGTGGTTGCCCTTGTTTGAATCATTAAGTTTATGCAACATAAATTTAGGATTATTTCGTTCACACTGCAACTGCAGATATAAATTTTCTGGAAATTTTTCTTTTTAGAACTTAAAACACATTTTTAATATTCATTCAGGAGGGTTAGATGTGCTGGACAATTCAAACGAGTTTTCTTTGCATCCAACTGTCTAGGTTTCTGATACAAATTTAGACTTTCAAATCTAAATATGGCTTTAGAAATTAAAATAAAAGACTACAATCCATGGTTAGAGTTTCTATGTGGTAACTGACTATAGGTTATCTAGTCATTAGGTAAAGCTAGAGTTGCCTTCTAAGCATTTAAATAAACTAATAACATTCTAATCCAACATTAGTTTTGTCAACTGGTTAGCCACAAGCACAGAAAAATAGAGTTCTACCATGACTAAGGCTACTAGGACAGATTATCTGTGGATAATCTTGCCTTCTCGATTCTCAGGGGAAAGACAAATTTATTGGCACTTCATAATACAACACGAATATATATGTCAATGGAAGTGGTAAATTTGACGATTAAGGAAAATAACCAAACCAAAAGAACACACCAACCTTTGAGGATTGAAAACCGTGGCACAAAACTACAATTTCTGTAGATTCAGTCTCATGCAACACGCCCACAAGTTTTTCGTTATGCTTATTCAGTATCGTCATTTTCCACTGCTTAGCTGCAGAAAAAATGTAATTATTGCCTGGTTTGGTATCCACAAAGAAATCTAAAATTTTAATAAGTTCCCGTAATTAGTTTCTACATCAAAGGTGAGACCTTATGAACAAGATGAACTCATCTACGTGATAGAGACGGTGAAGGTATCAAATTTCACGTAAACACTTCAATTTATTGAAGACCCAAAGTGGCATAGATTCAAACATATTTGAGGTTCTTGACAAAATAAAACAACTATGCTTATTATAACAAACCAAGTAGTTGAAGAGAAAAATTAAGTTGCGGATGGAGTAAAGGTGTAGTAAACTGGAAACATGACAGTTACAAATTCTAATTTAGTACGGCTTGAGAGTGCTTCCAACAAATTTATTAATTATTCTTAGTTTATGATATTGATATATGAGTAAAATCTCCATCATTTCATTAATGTCCTAAGAGATAAAGTCTCAAAGATTGGGATTTCTTTCTTAATTCAAATTTTGTAGACTAGTTTCCTATTTGTGTATATTTTTATCATATAATGAACTCTTTTAAATCGAAAAATGAAACATGCATAAAATTGCATGAGCCATATTTGCGGTACCTACAAACAAAGACAACATGGACCAAAAAAAGTACCAATGGCTTAGAGACAACTGGCAAGTGGAGCTCCATTCACTCATTATATATCATGTATAGTACTATTCAAAAGAATGATGTGCTCATAAAAATGCAGTCTCAACCACTGGAGCATATACGAATGGTGCTTTGACAAGAATGCACTAGATTACACGTCCAGTACACACCACCATGTCTATGTTACACAAGAAATTGCACTACTTAGGGATAGAAGAACCCATCTTCTCAAAGCCATTTCTTTCTCGGTGACTACCGTATTAAATTTACTGTTACAAACCTAGTATGAATGGTGTACCTTAGTAACTGACTATTAACATAGCACAAACTAAGAAAATCAAATTATTTGTATCTAGAGTTCACATTATACTTGTTACACCTCATCCAGCAACGCCCTAAAAAGTAGCCACATGACAGCCACATAATGAGCGAACTCGATCATTATGTGGCTAGACGACTCGGTCTTTCAAACATTTGGATTGAGTCAGATTCTGTAGTGGTTATTTACTACGTCCTTAGAAGAGGAGGACCGTGGGCTATTCAAGACATACTTAGACAGATCACAAACATCGTATCATTCGACAGAGACAAAGTTTCCCACATCTACGTAGAGGGAAATTTGATTGCAAATGCTCTTGCTATTGAGGGTTGGGATCATCGGCGATATCAGATATATGGAGCAACTAACCTATCACGACATATTAAGGTACTCGTATAGATTGATAAACAAGGATTGCCGAGCATTAGAGTATGATTTTTGTATTTTTTTTATTCTTATTTTTGTCCTTTATCATTTATTTTCATTGTAAGGGAAATAGCACCTCCTTATTTACTGATTTCATCATTTCCTGATGTAACCACAGTATTCCTCCGCCGCATATTAATAAAAATTTCGGAGGTACTGCCCTCCTTTTGAAAAATAATTAAAAAAAAAAAAAATAAGCGAACTAGTCTCACGCTCTACGTCATCATGTCTACTTGGTATTTTTGTCGAACCCCCATGAAGAGGCCGAACATTCATGAAAATGCTGAACCATTGAGAAGGGGCCAAACTCTCGTAATGAGGCTAAGCCTCCATGGACGAAGTGATGCATTGCGAAGCACTACAGGAATCTTCCGTACAAGATATTCCATAATTGATTGAATTGACCAATCATTGTAGCCTATTCTTTCCTTTTTCCTTCTCTTTCTCTTCTCTTTTTTTTCCTTCCTTTCCTTTTTTTTTCTCTCTCCCCGGTTTCTTCTTGTTCTATGTTTCTTCTCTCCAAAGGAATGAGAGAAATGGATAGAAAAGTCAAAGTTAATTTGATAACTATAAGGAAATTGCAAAGTCAAGTCCCCAATTTCCATACCAAATCATATTTAGTCCTTTCCTTTTTAATAAGGTAAACCAACTTCCTAGATTTCTACATATATTATCTCTAGTCCTTCAAGTATTAATAATTACCAATTAGACCCCGTGAAAATCATTTATTCAATTTAATTAATATTTGACTTTGACTTTGACTATAAGTGGATGAGGTATAACAACTATTGGTTGACGTTGTCTTAAGTTTTCCTTGAGAAATGAGGATTTGAGGAGAAAATCTGTTCTAGAAGAACCCCTCTTTGAATAAAACAGGCGTCCATCCACCATAAGTGCAAGTGAAGAAAGGAATTCTAGGAGAACCAAAAAGGTCTCGAAAGAAGAAGCCATCTAAATCCATGTCATCCACCATCGACTTATCATCGTAGACGCAATATGGTCCCGAGTCGCCTCATAAGAGGTGACGAAAATGATGCCAACATGAGGAATATAACATAGCAGATTTCCATTATACAACAACTCCTCATACAAGTACAAGCACAAGCAAGTATGCATAGGCCACAAAATATGACCTCTCCATTCTTTGGGTTTGGGTTCACACGTGATATCATCATCCATAAAGTAAAATTACTCTTGCAGCTGAGATGGTGAAAGAGCCCCTAGTTGTATTTCACTTGATGTAGTTCTTATTGGTAGACAACATGGCAGCGAGGCCCCAAAAGGTGACCATGCAACAGCCACATAATGCCCTAACCAAGCTCACATTCCACGTCATTCTGCCCGCTTGGCAATTTCGTCGAACTCCCATGAAGAGGCTAAACCCTTGTGGCAAGGCTGAATCCTCATGGAAGAATCAAGGCGACGCAGGAATTATCCTACAAGATTTTCCTTGATAATTGATGTGACCACTCACTAGAGCAACTACTCTACTAAATCAAAATGTTAAGTCTAGTCCTTAGGGCTGCAAATAGTCAAAATATTAAATGAACCAGCTTGGATTGACAGAATAACGCTATAACAAGTGCCTCAATCATTAAGATGAGATAACGTGTCTCTTCATCTAATGGTTAATATTTTCCTCAACTGCTATAAAAGCTAACTGGTGTCATTTGAATGTAATGCAATTTTATATATTCAACTAGAAGCCTGCTTTCTCATTTTACTCTCTACACTCCCGAATCAAAAATCCCTTTATGTGGCTCGCGACTTTAACACATCTCACACTCAAATATATATTTACAAGTAGACTGACTTGACCGTTGAAATGCTCACGACCACCTCCCACCACCAGAGAAGGTCACGTGAGAGAATAATATCTAGGAAGGAGGTTACGTTGACATGAGTAGAACCGAGATCTATTGACCACACCATCCTTTTAGATTTTGGGGTCAACAACAGTTTTCAAGTATGGTATGAAAATAAGGAATTGAAGCCCTAGCATTAAAATTAGAAATGATCCGGTTCCAATTTAAGCAGAATTTCATGAATTCAAATTCTAAAATTCAATTCTCAGCATGCAAACGTAATGTTGACCAATTGCTTATCATGTATCAAAATCAATCTTCAATTACAGCCCCAAAATATTTCAAAAAATTGGGCACTAAAAGTCAACATCAGTCAGTATATAAACAACATTCACTATCTTCATTCTTCTACCCTTAATAAGAGTATTTTTCTAACTTTAGACATAATAAGGATGCTTAAATTGGGGTTTCAAGGATTTTTCTTGCCTGGGTTCTGAGCCATGAGGCGATCCTTAAGAATTAGATGCTGTGATTGCACGAACAACTGAAGCGTACCTGTCGAAGAGTAAAATCTGGAGAATTGAAATTAAAAACAAAAACTAAGGAAAAATTCCTATATTTGCCAGAAAACTAGTGATTATTTAATTCACGTAAAAGAACGAGACGAAGTGCACAGGACCGCAGTACCTTGAGTTCTTCGCTGCTAATCATAGTATCCAAAGTAGGAAATCATATGGGGGAAATGAGTTCAAATGGCCATGGTTGAATATCTTTTTGTTCAATTGGCCTTGACCAAAATTTTTAAAAGGAAAAATGAATTAATTATTTAAAAGTCTCAAATGTCTATTTTATCTTCCATTGTATAACTAAATAAATGAAAAATAGGGAAAAATACATAAATCCTACATTTATCTTATACTATTTCAAAAATGACAAAACAACTTTCACATTTCAAAAATCAGAAATTTCACCTATACATACACATATTTATTTATATATATATAAATATAAATATTTATTTATATATATAAATATATAAAAAGATAATTATATATATAATATAATTAATTAACCCACCCCCACCTTCACAACCCCGATCGCTCCGGCGACCATTCCGGCGACTATTCCGGCGACCGTTCCGGCGACTATTCCGGCGACGACGACTATTCCGGCGACCGTTCCGGTGACTATTCCGGTTACCATTGATGGTCACAGTCCAGGTCACAGGTTATTAGTCACAAGTCACAATTCAGGTCACAAATCACAATGTATGGTTATTTGTTTATAATGATTGATAATATGATAAGCCTCATGTCTTACATTTTTATTAATAGTCACGGGTTATTTTCAAATGGTCACAACATTGGTCACAGAATATTTTTGCACATGTCTCCAATTCTTGTTGATAGTCACAAATTTATTTTAAATGGTCACAGAACGAGTCACAAAATTTTTTTGCACATGGCACAGGTCACGGAACACGACCCAGGTCACAGCATAGGTCACAGCACAAAACTCAAGTCACAGCATAAGTCACAGCACATAGCTCAGGTCACAACATAGGTCACAACACAAAACTCAAGTCACAGCATAAGTCACAGCACATAGCTCAGGTCACAACATAGGTCACATTACATAGTTCAGGTCACAGCATAGGTCACGGAGACATACAGCATCACCGTCTAACATGCCCTAACCCTACTCCGCCGCTACTACCACATCCGGCAACCAATATACAACCATCACCACCACACGGTCCGCACCAGATCTGTCACTGCACTGACAGAGCCATCACTACTAACAACAACTTTACACCCCATCAGATTCCTTCAAAACCTACAACAATCAACCGCCGCCTCCACCTCTCCAAAGTGACAGAAGCAACCAATATACAACCACTCCTCTGAACACCGACAACCACCAGCTTTCTCACGTCC
>CAIGRF010399129.1:4936-25075 GCA_903798235.1 Fraxinus ornus
TTTTTTTTTTTTTTTTTTTCAGAAATTGCTAAATCAGATATTTACTTACATTTTGGAGGGTGTCTGAGTGCACATGTATTATGTGCATAGAGCTGGATTGTGGATAGACAAAGGTAACTAACAGTAGAACTGACACAATTTGTGGCTTAAATTGCAGGGAAAAATAGTCCCTCCTAGGGGGCCAAATGATTTTGGTTGGGATCCAATTTTTCAACCTGATGGCTATGACCAAACGTAAGTACATCTCCTGACTCTTGTGACTTATTTCCTGTGAGTTGTGACACATGGTTTTGTTTTTATTGGTGACATGACAAAAAAAGCTAACTTAATTATTCTTGTTTCAGTTATGCTGAGATGTCCAAGAGAAGAACAAAATTTCTCACCGTTCACAGGCTCTTGCGTCGGTGAAATCCCACTTTGCTGAGGCTAAATATACTTTCGAGATGGAGCCAAGTATCCAACAGTGAGGTGTATGCATTCTTGGAACCTCATATTTCGATTTATAAAAACTACATACCATTCAAGAAAAATAGTCAGTCAATAGATTTTTATTACATGCCATTCAAGAAAAATAGTCAGTTAATTGATTTTTACTTTCGCTGGTAACTTCGAAAATATGCAGAGATTATGATTATTACATTATATTGGTGAAACTAAATGACTAACTCGTGTCGTTTCTGATGTCAAATTCTTGTGCAATTTCTGATATTTTCTTATGCTCGGTATTTGGTAGCTACACGAAGATTATGTGGATTGTCTTTAATAGATTTATTGTTTAACCTGGCGACTATCAAAATTTCCCCTCGTGGCAATTAATCCCCACCCCACAACCCAAACCAAAATTAACCAATCATCTTGTCTGATATCTAGAATGATTTCTACTGAGGTTAAATCCATCGATCGTCACCCAATTTTATACTTAGCATCACCATAGCCACAGAATTTGATTTTGTTTCACCCATGTTTACCAAACTTTATATTTAGAGTCACTATAGCCACCCAATTTGATTTTTGTTTTTTCACCATGCCACCCAGTTTCATATAATATTTCATCATGACCATCTAATTTCATATTGTATTTCACCATGGTCACCCAATTTCTTTTCACCATTTTCACTAATTTTAAAAGGCGAAAAATGGTGACTTTGTATTATATATAGAATTTTTTTTAAAAAAAAGTTTTTTTTAAAAAACGTTTATTTTTAAATAAGTTTTTATTTTATTTTAAAAACGATTTTTTTAAACAAGTTTTTATTTTATTTTATTTTTTGAAGGATTTTTTTTTTTTTTTAAAAAATGGCTTTTTATTTTATTTTGTTTCCAAGTAACTTTTTTTAAAGTAGTTGTGCGGCCTGGTGAAACGTTATATAAAATTGGATGAATATGGTGAAACGTTATATGAAATTGGGTGGCCATTGTGAAACAAAATTAAATTGGATGATCATGATGATTCCAAGTATAAAGTTGGACGGTCATTCGTGGACCTTTATATTGCTTACGTCTGTTCAACATTGCAACCTAATACCTGTATGAAATCCCAACCGACTAATCAAGAATTGATTGAAAAGGTTAGAGAAAATGATTCCCATGAAAGGGAAGGAATATTGCAGCTAAAATGCTAAATGTTGAACCTTAGGTTTGTACACTTGTTAGAGTATCTCCAAGAGATTCTTTAAACATGATATGCTCTCTATTTTAAAGAGTCAATATTGAAAATCATGCTCCAAGAGACTTTTTAAATTAACATTTTAATTTAGAGAGTAGGTTTGACTCTCCAAATTTGGAGAGTCAAACTCACTCTCTATAATTAAATGCATTCAAAGTGTGTCAATTTTCAATGTAGGATTTTATTTGGAGAGTCAAACTCACTCTCTATAATTAAATGCATTCAAAGTGTGTCAATTTTCAATGTAGGAAATCAATAAAATAATACAAATAAAAACTAGTTAAAATAAAAGATAAAGAAAAATAATAAATATTTGTTGGGAGTAGTAGAATTAAGTGTTAAATATAAAGAGCTTGTTGGAGTNTAAATTTATAGATGTTCTTCAAATGATAGAATATACTCTTTAAAAATAGAGAGTCTCTTGAAGATATTCTTAGGGGTGGTAAAGGGTCGAGTAGCTCGTTGACTCAACTCGTCAAAATTCGGTCCATGGATGGCTCGGGCTCGTTTCGGGACAAGCACGAGCCCAAGCCGAGCCGGGAGTTCGCCCGACGAGCTGAGCAAGGCTCGTCGAGCTTGCGAACGGCTTGTGGGCTGGCAAAATATGTGAAGAAAAAAAATTAAAAAAAATTTAAATTTTTTTTAAAAAGAAAACTCGGCTCGGCTCGGCTCGGCTCGTGCTTGAATGAGCTTGTGACGAGCCGAGCTCATGGATAGAGTCGGCCAGTCCATTGCCACACTAACACTTGTACCGAATATGACAGCTGCATTGGGGTGTTGAATGATATACATGTACATATAACATGGATATGCAGGTGGGCTAGCTGGTGACTGCACTAAGAATTGGCCCCCAGTGTTGAGGGAGGCCAAAACAAATGCTGCCTCACATGCTTTGTGGACCCCAACCTCACATGCATGTCTACTGTGTTTGAACCATCTTTACACGTGAGCTGGATACTCAGATCACCGTCAATCCCCAAGTGTCAACATTTCATTAGATGCATGATCACACCTTGGATACGGTATGCTCGATATCTTACGTTTGACAAGATAGATTGAGAAGTATTGATTAATGGGTCATGCTACACTTACCTAATTTTTTTATATAATCTTTTACCTACTACTCATAATAGGAGGTTGGGACCACGGGTCGGCATTATTTTATACATGTGGGGTCGGCGCCTTATGTGAGAGGGGGGGACGTACATATGCTTTTTCCCTTGATTAATATTATTCACTAAGAAAAAGTTAAAAATCTTATCTATTGTACCAAAGATGTCTTCACAAGTTTTATGTCATTGAGCATACCTGGAGATAAGAATATTGTGTTGAAATAATAAGCAAAAACACGAGAAGAAAAAGCAATCATTCTTGGTGGGAATAATTTTCTCCACCAAACAAGGGGTGGAGCATTTTATCTCTTAAGGTACTTGGTTCGGGTACTGTTATTGCCTCTCTGTTTGTATGGTACTTTTGTGTGATACGTTGCATATGTGATTTGACTTTTAGTGAATCTTTTTAGAGTGGCGTGACAAGTAATATCTAAAAGTTACGGAATTCCCTTTCCTTAATTTTCATATTACAAAATTAGAATTTTCATACATAGAACAACCCATAAAAGAAGTGAGTAAATACTCTTTTCAACTTAAATCCTGTCCATAGTTTCTTTTCTTCTGTTATTTAGTCGCGCAATTTTGTTTTCATTCGACTCATTTCACTTCTGTTTCTCATCATTTCCCTCATGTCTCACCCTAGATAATGATAGTCGAGGCAAAATATTTACCATTCTGAATCCTTAATCATCATTGTTGAATAGCATTTGCTGGTAATCTGTCATTTCTATAAGATCATAAAGAATATAAACACTCGTGATTAAGGTTAGTGCTGCTTTCACATGCAGTCATTATCAAAATTAACAGCAGAAAAGAGTAAAACTCATACAGAAGAGAGAGATATGTATGTACCTAAAATCAGTACGGACACAATAATTCATTTAACCAAAAGTACAAGATTGCAAAAAAGTAAAGAAGAACAGGCAATGAACTGTGCTAGTATGCATCATCTATTCCAAAAAGTGTCTCACTTTTGATAATTTAAGTTTGGACATTCACACTATGGACTGTATGACTTTAAGAAAAGCTAAAATAAAAGAAAAAGAAAAAAAAGAAAGAAATTACAATATCATCTTAAAGTTTCTATAAAAGACTTTGCCAGCACCATATGTAGACTGATGACTCTTACAACAGATAACAGGAATATGGTGGGGTTAGGAAATGGATGAGGCTGAGAAATCTTGGCCTTTGATAGAATGTGGAGAAAACGATAAGGCTTTGAACAACGCATCAGTGCCTGCTCCTTGGATGCACTTTTTTATCTTTCAACTGGAGCAGGCCGAGGTTGCACGACAATGGTGATAATGTGATAAAGAGTAGCGGACAAAGATGAACTTGATGTACGAATAAAAATGTACACTTGCAATAGTGGAAGTAAAATAGATAGATGGATATAGGGTAATGCTTTGTAGTAGAAGTGGTATCTTTCTTTATGTATTTGGGCAAGATTGTTAGCACTGACGGCCCCTACGGCAAGCAAGAGCACCAGCACCTGAAGTAATAGAACTAATCAATGATGAAGGCTTGGCACCTAAGCTTGAAGCTCTGGCATAACTGGCTGAAGCTCCAGCCCCAGACGGGGTGAAATACGCTCCGTTAAGCATCAAATCACCTTCTGACCTCCAATTCCAACCCTTCCATTGACCTTCAGGAGTTTCAACTCTCTTTGTCACCTGATCAAAACAACCCAACATAATTAATCAAATTTTTTAAGTACTGATAATCTTTTACCGATTAACAGGAATCTTGATGTTGCAGTACCTCTTTTGCGAAAGGATTGACTGGGGCAAGATATCTGTTGCCTTGGCTGTTGATGGTCGGCTCTGCACTTCCACCAATGGCGTACATCTCCCAGTGAGTGTAGTCATTGTTCACCACATGGAAGTATCCATGTCTGCACCTGCATTTTCCATGATTCTCTTATTAGATTACAACGCCATTTAACGCAACTGATGCCTATAACAATGCCATTTAACATGAAAGTTTACTAATTACCTTGGCATTCTCTGAATGAGACCTTCTCCAAAATGGTTGTAGGCAATAGTTACTTGCATTTGCTTGTCTCTCACATAAGAATCACTGTGACCCAACAGTATAACCTGTTTCCATTAAAACACATTGCATCAGCATAATCCAAAAGGGTAAATTCTTACAGCAAATAGTGAAGAGAACCCGGGATTGAGGCAGTAGGAGGGGGTTTCCAAGTTGACACACCTCGTTGTGGTGCGTAAAAAAATTGTTGGAGATGGTAATGGCAGTCGAGCCCATGACAGCATCAACAAGGCCATCAGCACAGTTAGAGAGTGAGTTATGATCTACCCAAATATGGCTTGACCCAAAGATGGAAACAGCATCGCCATCAGCCATAGTCCTCCAACCATAATGTGATGGTGAACTCCTTACCATAGCATTTCCAGTTGGTTTACAATCATGGATGTGCATGCCATGAATAATCACATTAGTAATAAATTGAATCGTAATACACCCTCCATTAGCAATGTGCACATTGACTCCACGCCCATCAATGGTCTTAAAGCTGTTCATTATAAGTTCCTGCTTCAATGTTATAATCATGTCACGCTTGAACACGATCCAGAGAGGCTCATCCTGGATAACAGCATGGCGTAAAGTGCCAGGCTTCGGGTTAACAGGGTCGTTATCACTAGGATCAATGACTACATAGAATCTTCCGTCTCGACCACCAATGGCATTGCGCCCAAAACCAATACCACAGTCAGCGAGGCGCTTACGGTTTTGTTGCCAATTGGGGTCACAACGCCAACAATCATCAATAGGGTTGCCTGTTGCACATGAGAAAAATCCGAGCTTTCTCCTCTCAGTGCTGTTTCTAGTGATCCTGTGAATACACAACTTTTCATCAACATCATTTTGTTTCGCACGTACTTACTCATGCACATACATGACTACAATATTCAAATGACAAAACACTTGCACAAGAAAACAATCAAATGATAACTTTACATTATTCAACTACATGGATTAACACGTCTAGGAAAAAGAATAGGAATTTAAGTATCAATTTAAAAATAAAGATAAGTTCGGTATCATGATCGTTAAACTATAATAGAAAAACATCCACTCAATAAAAAGTAGTAAAATATGGGATCATTAACAGATGCTAATTAGCGTACGACATGGATCTTACTACAGCAGCATGTGGTTGAACTAAACTGAAACTAGCTATATCAACGAGCCGAGCCCGAGCCCAAAAAAAAAGCCTAGGCTCGGCTCGAGCTTTTTTTGGCCGGGCTTTTTTTGGCCCGAGCCGAGCAAAGCCCGACCAAAAAAATGAGGCTCGGCCCGGACCGAGCCGGCTCGGGTTTTTCCCTTCTTTTGGATTTTTTTTTTTATAATAGGAAGCAAACAGCTGCCTGCAATTTGTTGCCTGCAAAGGCAGAGCCCAAAATGGGCGCTGCACAAAGGCAGCTATTGTTAAATCAATTATTTATTTTTTTATTTATTTATTATTTTAAATATAGGCAGCAAACAGCTGCCTGCAAAGGCAGCGCCCATTTTGGGTGCTGCACAAAAGCAGCTATTGTTAATTTTAATTTTTTAATTATTTTTTTCCTTTAGGCTTGCCTGGGCCACGGGCAGGCTTTTTCCGAGCAGAGCCGAGCCTGAGCCGCTGAACTTTTTTGACATCCCTAACTGAAATGCATAAAATACCCAAAAATGCATCGGTTAAGAATATGATTCTCAAACTTGATACTATAATAAACAAAATTTTAATTTCTTTTTCTTCTTTAGCATTGTCCATCTCTTGACCTCACCGAAAAGGTTCTTATTTAGGGCATGTGGGTTAGGTTCAGTATGTATGCTTTATAATACAGAAAGGGGGTTTTCAATTCTTAAAAGAACAACTAATGGTACTTGGCTACTAAATGCGCATAAAGTGAAACTCAAGAATTCTTAAAAGAAAAAAAAAAATAAAAAATTAAAGGAACAATAAACAAAATGAGACAGATTGAACCCACATTTCAACTGATGCTGCAACCTCTTCTGGGTTATCCACTGCATGTTCATTCAAAGCCTTCTCTTCATTTTCCCCTAAACTGAACCATCAAATATTTATCACACGTTAAACACACAAATACACACGTGCATCGTGCAAACACAAACGAAGGTTTCTACGATCAATGACTTTGGATCGTCCACGTTGATTTTTGGAATAAGCCACTTTGTCAGATTTTTTACCGACTTGACAGACGACAACAGATGATTGGATGATTTTCAAACGTCGTAATACCATGTTAATAGCATGGTTCTTGATTTTTTCTGGGTTAAAAATCCAAGAGAGTACTTATTGTTCACATGGGATGTCAGCAACCGACACTTGTAATGCAGTAATATTAGGCGGAGGAGAAGTAGGTGGTGACACATTGACACTAAAAAGTAAAAGCACTGCCAAAAACACACATACACAGTACTGTACACTGCTCAAATTAGTGATGAGAGTAATATATACATACGTGATACGTCTATACATACAAATCTTCACCATTTAAACCGTCAAAAAGTGCTTTGGTGTGGAATAAACTGAATTGTGGGCGGGCAAATATGTGAAAAGAGTGATTCGGGGGAGCCGATGATGATTTTCTAAACAGAGAAATCCGAGGAGACTATTGAAGGATTTATGCATTAACTGAATAAACGGTTGAGATCTGGTAAATATTGGATCTGGACTGCTGGGATTCGTTCATTTGGGAGTGAATCAGAGATCCAACGACTTACATTTAAGCTGTTCTAAATATAGAAAAATGGATGGCTAGGATTCGAGGAGAATGAAATAATCCAATGAGGGTTAAGAAAATGATTAGGTGCCGTGTTACTGAGTCAACTCAGTAGTAAAAAATCTTCAACTGCTGAGTTTTCCTAACCTTGCTGCCATTGTCGAGTTTTCCGAGCTCTGCAACTGCTCAGTTTCTTCAGCACTGTTAAATCAGGTTAAAAAACAGAGCTCAATTAGATTTTTTTTTTTTTTCCTAAAATTCTGCAAACCGAAGCGCAAATTGTATAAAAATGCAGGTGAATTTCGATCATGAGAGAAATATATTATCAGAAATAACAAATCACATTCAACCAAAGATCACAAAAGAACAAATGCATACAGTGCATTCACTCACACTCGGTTAAAAACAGCAAATTCCGAACGGTGAGAATGCATTGCACAAACAAAATGCATGAAATTCCTATAAATTTTGAGGAAAACAAACCTCATTTTTGAGGCTTCATCTTTCTGAACTCTGGCTACGACGCTAATGAAGAGCATGAACAGCAGCAAAGAACAAAGAGGCACACATTTCTTCGAAACTCCCATTGCCAATTCCACAACTCTATATCTCTATCTATATATACGTATGTGTATATATGTATAATGGAGCAGAAATTTGAAGAGAAAAAATAGAAAATCCTTACGATCAGAGGAGAGAATGCAGGGACAGGGGAGATAGACGAAGTATTAGAGGCAACATAAAGGCCTCGTTTTATAGACCGTAACGGTGTAACCTTTCAAACCGTTAAAATTAACGACCGTTAACTAACTAAATAATTTCCATTGACCATGGTTAGGGTCGGCTAACTGTGGTTACTGTTGTACTAACTCCACCATTAAGTTTTAACCAACTTACTAGCTGCTCCAAACCGACGCCCCTGTCACGTGCCCCCATTCCTTTGTTAGGCTTTAGGCAGTAAAATCTCTATAAAAAAAATAGAAATATAGAAAAATTATTAAAATATAGATAAATGATTAGTTTATTAATTTATTGATAGATTAAGTGAAATAATTTGAAGTACAACTTAAATAATTATTTTAGACAAAATGAAAAAATATACCAAATGTGGTTAATGCATTGCATAAAATTAGGTTCGAGGTAAGAGTTCGAGTTGAGTATAAAGAAAAAGCAATCGACTTTTATGCATATTTTTTTTACAAAAAATTTGATTTGGAAAAGTAGGAATACCCAAACAAACCCTTAAGTATGTTGATTAGTTATTACTGTTTACAACTACTTCTTAACTACAAAAGACGTAGGATGAGTCCGTTTATGGAGGGAGGTGATACGGTACCGTTTTCAATTAGGAACAGTATTCCCGGGCCACAGCTGGAATTATTGGGTTACTACAACAAAGACAAATTTTGTATTTTATCTTTATATTTTATTAGGGTTTAGGTTGAAAAATGATTTCCAGCATTTGGTTGTGTTTGGAGTGGAGTTTAAGGCATTGTTTTCTGTTTTGGGGGCTTGGATCGAGGTAGACACTACTAAATCGTCGTGTTTTGATTCAATAAAAATTAAAACGAACTTTACTTCGTAGGTTTTTTGAAGCGGGAAGAAAATATGAATGATAATAAAAAGTTTTGTTCACAACACACGAACAAGCGTTGCTCGAATTTCGCTGAACAGACATGAAAATTATAGAAATCCACCAATTAACAGGAAAATTGAATTATTATTAATAAAAAATTAATGTAGAGTTTTTAAATTGTTAACACATATTTAAAGAGTTAAAATGAATCCTAATTCAGTAGACAAATATGAATAGAACTAAATAATCGCAAAAATGACAAAAATACACTTAACGACTCAAAACAAAAAAATGTTAAAATGGATCCCTAAACGATAGAATTTGACCCAAAGCCAATATCGCCAACTGGTAAAAATATGTCAAATTGAAAAACGCTTTCAAATGCACTTGATCACATAAATCTAACATCCGAACTAAAATTTATGCGTGTTTTCATATATCTTTCTTATGTTTTCTCTTTTTCAATTGATCTATAATTTTCTCTTCTAAATGCTCCACATCATTTCTTGGTCATTCCTACTATATATTCTGGTCTAATGTCTCGTCCAAATATGCAATACACATTTAGGATTCATTCGACAAGGTTTTTGAAACTATTTCTGATACTAAGAAATTGAAACAAAATCAGAAATTTTGTCAAATGGATCCTTAATTCCAGGCCGTGAATGTAAGTTATATAATTCTTGCTTGAGATAGAGAAATTAATTTATTAATGAGATTATAATTTAAAAGTTGAGATTTATAACTTTATATATAGATTATAGAGCCATGTATTGGATAGGGTTACACCTTCTGGGGCATGTGTATTATTCATTCCATGCAAATACAAAGTGGCTCCCATCATGACCATATTTCATGCTTGTAACATATTATTACATAAATATTCCCATATTTTTTTACTCTTCCTAACATTCCCAAAAAGGTTCACACATCAAATTATGGTATTTTCATCCCAGCAATGGCATGCACCATTCAATGATGGATAATAGTTATAAATTTTGTCTTCTGAGTAAAATTCTAGTTCAAATGTAACTTACAATAAGGGGCGGATGAATTTTTTTTTTTCATGTATAATTTTTTTTTTTTTACGTATTAGCCCGGCCTGTAATCCGATCCTGAATCCGTTCCTATAATAACCTGACTCGACAAGGAAAATGATTTTCTTTGTGATTTAACTACTTACTGGATTCCTATCATCCTAAAGATCCTCCATTTTCTTTATCATTGTGGAACTTTTATCTTCATTTTTAATGATTAAGTAGGCTAGGTTGTTTTGCACTTGAGCTGAGTTTCATTTTAAATAAAATTCAGAATCAAAACTGGAAAAAAAAATAGAAAAGAAAATGAAATGGTAAAAATTAGAATCCATGATCTGAAATATGTTATCCTTTATAAAATAGTTGCAACATTTGTTTTGTTGTTGATTCTCTCATGAACCAGATTCCAGAATACATTTTTTCAATCACATTCTCCATCAATCAATTTTTTCATGTTAGCTCGATTTTATTTGCATTTCAAAAATCAATTGTTGGCCTTTATAAAGTAGTTGCAACATTTGTTTTGTTGTTTAATTTTAGTTAGTTATAGTTTTTAAATTTTTTTTATGCTTATTAAAGTTATAATCTTTTTAGTAATTACTGTTTAATAAAATTTTGTCATACTCGATTTGATCCGTAAGATATTTTAACAAATGGGTTACATACATGACTTTGATACAACATTTCATGTGGATGCACCACCCTGTTCCCAAAATATCAAGAACGATGAACTAGAAGCTTGAAAATGAACGATACGGGCGTTCTAAAGCTTATTTTTATTAAATCTCGTAATAGTAAGAGCGTCTAGGGTTCAATCCTTAAATCTAAAAAGGATAAAATGTTAGGGTTCATTGAAGAACAATTTGTTAATTTTGATAAGGTTTTGGCTAGTACCTTAATAAAAAGACTTTCAAGCAAAAGCTTTGACAAAACAAAGGGTATTCAAAAACATACATTAGAAATGAGACACTGCTGCTCAACTAAAGTCTTTAGAAATTGAAATTTCAGAAACCTTTCTGGTTTTTAATTTGTGTTGAACTTTTTACATACAAAATACAACTCTTTGAAGATATCTTACAACATGCTATTAGGAAAGAGTTACTCTCCTTTGTACAGTGGAATAACTGTCAGAATTCATATAGGTGCTGCGCTGACAACACCTGTATGATTGTCTTTTTTCTATTTTTAACCAACTCCCAATGATAAAATGCAACATTCCCTTGTAAATTTTTTAGGAGTAGTGTTTTACGTGTACGTCAAGCATGGTTCATTAGTAAAAGTGGTTAGTCAATGAACTTTTTGACCACTTGTTCAAGAAGAGAAAAAAACTCAAGCATGAGAAATAAGGAAGTGCTCATCTTGTTACTTGTGAAAATGGATACAAGAAAAAGGCTAAAAGTGGTTCAAATGTGAAGAAAGGTAGAGATGTGCCAAATTGCCAGTAGAGGATCATGGCAATAAGTACACACTTCTTCTACAAAGAATAGTCACATGAAAAAGAATTGCCTGAATAATAAGAAATTTTTCAATAAAAAAAGGTTGTTGGATATTTTGACCCAACGTCCCAACCATTGCAAGAATACTGAAAGTAAATGATCAAGCACATAGAAAAGTAATAAATAACATAGAATTGTTCACCCAGTTCAACAATATGTCTCATCCGGGGACTCGGAGATCAGCCCAATACTATGTACAACAATGACATTTTTCACGAAGGTACTTATATTTTTACTATGTTATTATCTATTTTTGTTGATGATCTTAATAATACTTGATGGATTGATTCTGAATGTACAATTTAATTACTAAAATCATGCCGAGCTTTCTCAATTTAAGGAAAGTAAGCTAACATTTTGACGACTAGATGCGCTCAACTGTGGAAGTTGTGGCAACCTTTACATTTGTTTTAAAGAGTGAATTTATTTTGGATCTAGAAAATACTTTTATGTTTCGCCTGTGTCGAGAATTTTAGTTTTCATTTCTAAACTTTCAAAACTAGGATTCCTTTCGGGGATTCTATGTTCAATATTTTTCACGATAAAGTTGTCGGTAGTAGATATTTGTTTAGAGATTTATTTAGCACTTTGGTAGGAAATAAAATGAATTATAGTCTCATATTTCATATATCTCACAATTTTTTAATCACATATTTTATTATCATTTAGTGGGTGTTTGATGGGGATTAAAATTAGATTTTTAGTAGATTTTGATAGAAATTTTTGAAATGTGTAGCTGAAAAGTCGTGGGACCCATGAAAGATGTAATTAATATTGATTGTTTGATTTTGACTTAAATTAAAATCTAATTTTAATCTGAAACAAACAAAGGAATATTTTGATTTAGATTCTACTTATCAATACTCATTGTATTTTTTAGGAAATCTACTCGTGCATAACTCAATATTGTCGTAGATTATACAACTTCAAAAGAATGATAGTTTCTCAAGTAAATATTAAGTTGTTCGTTTGGGTAGCTTAGCTCATGTTTGACATCCTTTAATTTATTGTCTCAATCGCACATTAATACAATAAAAAAATTTATACGTAAGTCTAAATTTTTTCTTACTTTTTAACTGCATATTCTCCAAAAAATACTATTTAAAACATAATTTTTTATCAATTAAATGCCACCGAACAGGGCTTTAGTTACGTGACACGAGTGGAACATCCCAAGAATTCATAATTTCTATAGTTAATTTTAAATAATAAAATAAGGATCTATAATTTAATCCGTAAAGGGCTTCGAAAAGCGTGATTCGTGTAATTTACTATGTTATCTCCCGTACCGGTTTGCTCCTTTCCTCAGTAAATGCGCTTTTATCACTAATGGTATAACTGAATAGAATTGGACGTAAAGAAACATGAGGCGATTCCGTATCAGCCAACAAAAATCGTTTCTTCCGTCAGCTCCTAATCTCCTCTCCTTCACTCTATCCTGAATCAACAGAAAACACACGCACACTCAAAGCACTGCACTCCACACACTCTCTCTCTATTTCCCAACAATGGAACTGAGCTTAAAATCTCAATCCATCTCTCTAATCACATGCAGTCCAACGTTGTTGCCTCTCTCTCCTCGCAGCGTCCGATCGCAGAATAGTGAATTTATCAGCTTGTGTCACAATCTCCGGCCGCCGGGGAGCCTTCGTTCCCGAAGAAAATGTAGGAGTCAACGCTTTAAATTTCATACTCATGTTCATAAATTTCGGTTCAGAGCGTCACTCGAGGCGCAACCGATTCTCGTGGCCTCGGCTGTTGTCCTCTCCGTCTCTGCCATCACTTTAGTTTATCTCAGTTATACTAGGAAACAGATACATATCAAACAGGTAACCGAATCTTTACTTATTAGTTCTTAGTTAAAGGAATTATGAATGTTAGTGGAAATGTGTGAATTGTACTGGGAATGTTTCGATTTTTGAATTGGAGTTTTATGTAATTCTGGTTCTGTAGTTTTGTAATTTCGTTAATTTTGATTATTTTCTCAAATTATGTTGGTGAGGGAGAAGTTTTTTGTGACAGTACCCTTGTATGTTTGTTTGCGAAATCTGCATGCACTCTATTGTTGGTGAATGTGTTGGCATAATACCATAACGTAAGGCTGTCTAGGATTTGATTAGAGTCCATGTTGAATTGAGGTTTAGTTAATTGAATGCGAATCTTGATGTTCAATGAGGATAGCGATTAGAGTGGCTATCAGTTGCATGGTTACTACAGCATGATCACTGTCTTGAAGTAGTCTTTGCATGGAGCAACTCAAAGTAGAATACCATGGCAATAAAAATTAGGCAAAATCTGTCTAAAGCAATGGTCTCACTTTCCAATATAATTTGGTAGTTATATTGGTTTAGTCTTGTTTAAGTTGAAACCAGCTTTCTGATGTTTATTCTAACTGTGTAGATGACAAGGCATCTGACTGTTGCATTATCCCAACAAATAAGCAACAGAATGAAATGGGCTGTTGGGCATTGGGGATCGCACAGTGACGATGTAGACAAGGAGGCACCCGCTGATGAGAGCAAAGATTCAATGAAAGAACTAAGAGAAATCAGCCATGATTACATGAAAACAGTGTCTGAGATGCCATCTGGTGAAACTTATAAATATTCCGGAGGAACACTCATCATGGATACATTTGATTCTCGCTCAAACATGGTTGTGTCAAGTGGCAGTGAATTTTTGTCCTTCAAGAAATTGGACGATACAGATATATCTTCTGCACATTCTGCATTGACTGAATTGGATTCACTACCTTTTGCTGTAGAAATGTCTGAAGGGCATTTGGATTTACATGGACAGAATAATGTAGTTACTTCTGAATTGTCAATACCAAATGTAGTTGCTGCTGAATTGTCAATGCCAAATGTAGTTTCTGCTGAATTGTCAATGCCAGATTTAGTTTCTGCTGAATTGTCAATGCCAGTGGTTAAAACAGAGCCCACTACTTCTGCTTCTACAGCAAATAATTTACCGGGAGAAGTGAATCAACTTGAAAAAAAATTTGAACTCTCAAAAGAGAGTGAAAGCCATGATCTTATTCTAGGGGACTCTGTACGCGAAGGGCTTCATACATTTTATGAGGCATCCCTGGGAAACTCAGATGGCCTGGAAACATTGTCTTCTCGTGGTGCTCTACAGAAGAACAGCTTTACGTTGCAAACAAAGAGTTTCTCTGTAGAAGGTGCCAAACTTCCTGCATCAAATATTACACTCCCTACAGCTCACGCCACATTAAGTTGACTTTGTTTTTCTTTTTCGTTCTTTGACGTCTTCTTTGTCCCATCATGTTTTTTTCCGTTCCATATTAGAGAATGGAGTTTCTATTTAACCCTTTTCTTAGTACTGATCTGATGGAAACATGCTGCTTTCTCCAGATAAATTTGTTAGGAAAGGACCTCTTAGATGCTTTAAGGAAGGTTCTTTCAGTGAGCAGAAAGACTCCGGAGGAAGGAAAGAAATAAAGACTGACAAGGAGACAAGAACTTCTTACCAAGATAGCACCAAATATTTGTTGCCATCCTCCGATCTCAAGGGGAACCATGCTAACCATAGGCATGATTCTTTATGGCAGTTGCGTGTTTATCAACAACTTTTGAAGGAAAGCAGGTGGTAAATTGTTGTTAAAAGGAATTATGTGCTTTGCATCCTTTCCATGAATATGTTGGTTTTCTTCAAATTGCTTGTTTGCATGACATTTGTCACTATATTCTTCTTTTTCTTTTGGCGTGACTTTCAAAAATTATAGTGTCATCGAACCGCTTCTAATTGCTTAGAATTTAAAAAGTAAGTTTGATTTTGACAATGCATTAATCTCATATCTTCCTATCAGAGCAATTGAACACAAAGCTAGCAAAAGATTTTGTCAAATAAACCAGAGATATGAACAATCGGAAAGCATATGCTGTGTTTTCTTGTTTATTGGAATATTATTTTTCATTAATAAATATTGCACATCATTCATATTTGCTGGGTTGCAGGTTAAGTGATTGTATTGAAATGCTTGGAGATATGGAAAGAAAGGGTTTATTGGACATGGATAAAGTGAGGCGGCTGCTTATACCTTCCTACTTATCAAAATCATTAACCTCATCTTGTCTGTGATTTATTGATATTGATGGTTTCAGGTATATCACTCGAGATTTTTCCATGCCTGCAAAAGTGAAAAGGCTGTCAAGGAAGCTTTCCGTTTTACCAGGCTTATCCCTAATCCAACATTGAGTACATTCAACATGCTTATGTCTGTTTGTGCAAGTTCTCAAGATTCAGAGAGTAAGTTCTTTTGGCTGACCAAAAACTTTTGTAATTCAAGTATGCCAATGGAAACTGCTGTTATGCATCAATCTCTAATCTATTTTGCCGTACTTTTAGGAGCTTTTCAAGTTCTACAACGCGTCCAGGAAGCTGGATTGAAAGCTGACTGCAAACTTTACACAACTCTGATATCAACGTGTGCTAAAAGTGGAAAAGTGGATACAATGTTTAAGGTTGATCACTTCATTTATTATTTCTGACCTCTAAGATACTACATATGCTTTCTAATGATGACTTAGATGTCATTTCTACTTTAATGCTGGAAATTATAAAATCTCTTCCTAGCAATATGGTATGTTAAATGATGATGTGGTTTCCACAAAATTCTGAGGACTCCTCTTGCTACATGATATACTGTGTAATGATGAATCACTGGTGTTTGACTGTTGTAATCTAATGCAAATATGTCTCATTCTTTTATGCTCTAGTCTGTGAGATTAAAAATTATTTTCCCTGTTAGGACAGAAATAAAGTTCTATTTTCTCAATGTGTCAAGCTAAGTCAGTTTATTGGGTTCATAAGGCACATTACACAGTTCTTACTATCTGACGTGCGACATGAATGATGCACCAGCTTTGCTGGTCAAAAGTCACGATTTTTGTAATTCTCTTAGTAGAAGTCGTAATTATGGCGCAGTCCACCTGTTCTCTTTTTATGTCAAAATGAAGGATATTAATGGGAAGTGTACCCAAGTGGAGGAAAAGCTTCCTCAATTACAGAATTGGGAAAATGAATCTGGTAAAGCTTAAGTACTTTATAAATATATAGCTAATAGGCCCACAAAGGAAGACATGAAACTCACCTATCCCATATGATGTTTATAAGCTTATTCTACTTAATTCAATATCTCAGTGTGTTTACAGTTTACTTTCCCCTTACCGTCATGCGCAGCCTCATACACATTACATTAGATAGAGAGATAACGGAATCTTGTTTATTTGGCAATCTGGGAGAAATACAGGAGAAGGGGAAAGGGGAGAGAAGAAGAGAGATAGAAAGATAACGGAATCTAGTTTATTTAGCAATCTGGGAAAAATACAGGAGAAGGGAATAGGGTAGAGAATAAGAGAAAGGAGGGAAATAGAGGGAAGAAGCCGGGGAGAGGAAGAGAGAAATTAGGGAAGAAATTCAATTTATTTCATAATCAAATGTTGTCTTGATTACATCACATAACGCCCTTTATATAAGGTTTCAAAAACATAACTAAGGAAAAAAATGATATAACAATTATTAAATCATACTTTAATCCTGTTTCCTAAAATACGAATCAAAATAGGAAACTAAATAATTAAAATCCCTTATAATACTCCATCACTTACGCTTGATTATTGGTCGTGTTTCTTGTTAAAAATAGGTTAAATTCCTCCAAGATTCCACAGCCTTTCATAAGTGTGGCAGCTACATCTTAAACCTTTCAACACTGCACGTTATCCCTGCCTAAAGGAAAATGTCTAGTTGGTCATTAAATGGCCGCATGACACACACACACGATATCTGACTAATAAGGGAAAGTTCATTTTATTTAAAAAAAAAAGGTAGCATTAAGTGTAATTTGAACCGTCACCATTTGGTTTTTATTAGAACTAAAATCTTTTTTGGACAATTTTACCCTTTCAGTCTGAAATCATGTCGTCTAAATAGACTTTTTGTGTTAGGTAATGATACCACGTGCACAAATCTTAAAAGGTTGGGGATATAGGTGCCACATATGGCTAATACATTATACACTTATGAAATTTTTAGGACCCCGGAGGGAATTTACCCTTAAAATTAAGGAGATAAATTATTACCTTTTCATTGTGAATTTCACACGTATCACTTACTGAGTACTTATGCAGGGTATTCTATTACGTTCTCCCAGTCCCTGTTCGACTGTCATGCTCTTATAAAAGTTTCCTGAAGTTGTAGGTTTTTCATGAAATGGTCAATGCTGGAGTGGAACCAAATGTTCATACGTATGGCGCCCTGATTGATGGCTGTGCTAAAGCTGGGCAAGTTGCTAAGGCGTTTGGTGCCTATGGAATACTGAGGTCAAAGGTACATCTGTACAGCATATTTCATATCCTTTCTTCAAGTGTGATTTTTCTTGCGTTGTGGTGGATCGTACCTTGGAATAAGTCTTCACAACAATTGGTTGCATACAGTAGAATGTGAAGCCAGACCGAGTTGTATTCAACGCGCTTATCACTGCATGTGGTCAATCAGGAGCAGTGGACCGTGCATTTGATGTCTTAGCTGAAATGGGGGCAGAGGCACAACCGATAGATCCCGATCATATCACTATCGGTGCTTTGATGAAGGCTTGTGCAAGTGCTGGTAAGGTGAGGTTTGTCTAGTTATTGCCTGGAACAAATATACATTGATGGTCTCTCTCCTTATTTCTTATCCCGTTCTTATTCTAATTAGGTTGATCGGGCGCGGGAGGTCTACAATATGATTCACAAATATAACATCAAGGGTACTGCAGAGCTTTACACCATTGCAGTGAACAGTTGTAGTCATAATGGCGATTGGGAGTTTGCATGCTGTGTCTACAATGACATGATACAAAAAGGTGTTGCTCCTGATGAGGTAATTTTGTGAACGCTTCTTTTATTGGATATGCATTGCTGGGAAATATCAATTGATTGCTGTTTTCATTATCTGGAAGTTGCTGTTTTCAGATGCCTAGTTAATTTAGATTTGGGGACAGAGATTCATGTATCTCTTTTTTGGTAGCTATAATGGAGTTGTTTGATTTTCTTTTAAAAGGTTGCAGTCTCCTGTATAATTTCCAATTAAGAAGCAAGTCAAAAGACTTGGATAGACCAGCAGATGGTTGGTGGTATTCAAGTATATGCTAAGTTTTGCTATGAAATGTCGCTCAATAATCCTAAATGGTTAACAAATGAAATCTTATGTTTGTCACTATGAGCTTTCTATTTTTACGACGAAGTTAAATAATAAAACAGTTAATTTTTTGTGGAAAAGTGCAATTCACCTGTTCTATCCATGTTTACTTGTGCAATAAAACTGCATCTCTTGCTGTTAATATTTTTCAGGTTTGGAACCTTACTTGTACATTTGGAAGAAAGACATTGCTTTGACTCTAATTCTTTTCGATTCGATCAAGTTACATCTCTCTTTGGAATTTTTAAATGTTAGAACTCCATAGCAGGCTTCTATTGAATGCTTTATATGATCTCAGAGATTTCATCTTTGGAGGTGTTCTTCAAATGCTTTCTGATAGCAAGGGACATACAGCATGGATATGCAACTATAAAATATTTGTTTTACTTCAAGTGAAGAGTCCAGTATATTCTCCTCCTTTTCTTGTTATGTCCTTTCTTGATTAGATAATACCATCAATTACCCATGGAGAACTTCATATCTGGTCTGATGGGTACTATTTAGTTATAGATGGTAGTGTCTCGTATAGTGACTGTGTTATAAAATCGATTTTTTTTTCAACAGGTTTTTTATGTGAGGGGCACATGTTAATCTATGTTAATTTGTGATACGGATATTTCTTACTAGCTTCATTTGGTTTGTTCAGATGTTCATCAGCGCATTGATAGATGTCGCTGGACATACTGGAAGGGCGGATGCTGCTGTTGAAGTTCTTCAAGCTGCTAGGACTAAAGGAATGCACGTAGGAATCATATCATACAGCTCCTTGATGGGAGCCTGTAGCAAGGTATGTCCCCGCAGTCAATGGATTTCCATCATGTTTCCTTTAGGTAATATTTTACTAATCCGAGCTTTTGTCTGTTTGGTAGGGATTGAAGTAGGGTTTTCACCAATTAGAAGTTGCCTTTATTTGGAATGACTTCTTAGATTAAAAGTTGGCTTTGGGATTTAAGTTGTGGTTTTGAATGTGAAAAATTCACTTGGTACCAGTTTCTTGAAATATGCTGGATTTGTATTTTGCATTGGAATCTTAGCATATCTTCGCCAAAGTGTTGAGGGTTTGAACAATAGAATCCTTTTCCAGTGCAATACAAGAAGGCAATGACATGATAAGTTCCTCATCTAACACAGACAATTTAGGATGACTGGACTGAATTATATGTCAATCAAATGGCTTGCTTGACTATATGACTAGCTATCCTGTCAGTATTAGGTTTTTTATTTGTTTTTTCCCTCTCTGTTATGGCCTTATCGTTGAAGTTAAAATCGCAACCCCCCCCCCCCCCCCCCCCCCCCCC